>JASDQU010371819.1:35673-54193 GCA_032191745.1 Picea mariana | reverse complement strand
TTTGAAATGTTTCTGTAACAGAGGAGAGTCTGAATGTCGAATGCAGATGGTCGAATGCAGAAGAGTCAAGTTTGAATGCAAGTGTTGCCATCAATGCCAAAGGGGGAGATTGTTGGCAAATTCAGTGGACAAAATGCAGTGAATGCTTGTCATTGATGACAAAAGTGAAGATGGCAGAATAAGAGATTTGAAGAGGATAGCAGAATACAGTGAATGCTTGTCATTTATGACAACAGTGAAGATGGCAGAATAAGAGATTTGAAGAGGATAGCAGAATAAGAAATTTGAATGTAAAGCTCAGGAGGAACAATATGGAAGAAGATGCCCACAAAAGCTCGAGGTACAGAAGTTTGCTGAGAAGAAGAAAGATGGTGACTGGCGAATCCCATCCAAATTTCCCGAAAGGCCAATAGCCGTCAGATCTGCAGAAGTTGCGAGGGAGATAAGCCATCGGAGATTCGGGAATCGGTTCTTCAATAGGCAAAGTTCACTCGACAACGAAAACCCCGAAATCGCGATATGCGATTTCGCGAACTGATCGCAACCGTTAAAAGCAAGCTTGAGATATGGACCATCGATCTAATTCACGACAACAGTCCACGTCATCTAGGGACACGTGGCACAACCAGGTAATGACAGGTGTCAGGCAGATCCAACACTTCAGGAACATACAATTCATGAATTAGAGTGACACGTGGCAGGATCTAACATGTGCCAAATCACGTGTGACGTCAACAGAGGCATTGGCAATCAGCACTTTGCAATGTCAAAATCTCTTGACATCAAGAACTCCGAAATCGTGATATGCGATTTCGCGAAGTAATCAAAGCCGTTGGAAAAGAATGAGATCTGGACCGTTGATCTTCGTTATCAGTAATCGGGGATTGGAGAGGTGAGAAACTCTCGACATCGAAAGTCTCGAAATCCTGAAGGGATCGGGACCGTCCATCTGAGGGACAGGTGTCGAAGATCAAGGTGCCTTCGGCATTTTGGTTCATCGGGAAATCGGGGATCCCGTTGACAAGAGTTTGTGCAATTTAGAATCGCGATCCACGAAACCCCGATAAGTAGGGGCTAGATGTCAGCACAACAACGAAGGAGAACGGTGGTGTAGTGGAGGCCAGCTGTCAGAGGTATGGTTGCGGTCACAGGTATTGGTCACGTGAACCAGGGTCAGCCAAGAGGGCTAAAGCGCATTGCGAATCGGGAAATCGTGAATTCCATGGACATAAGGATTATGTCATCGTAAGTGCCTAAACTCCGATGGAGTGATATGACCGAGGTCACACGGAGACAGGTCATATGGATCATGTTCTAGACAGGTGGTCTAGCACACATATTCGAAAGGTATGGTGGTGGTCACGTGATCGCAGGTCACATGGACCATTGTGTAGCCGGAAGGGGCTAAAGCTCGGGAAAGGAGCATATCGGGATTCGGAGAATCGGGGGTTCCGAGTACATGTGCATATCGAACATCCCATGAAAGAAAGAGCAGCATGAGGCATGGAAATCTTGTGGAAAGTAGCTACAATCATAATATATCAACCCTTTTCAATGGTTGGCACGCTTACGAATCAATTCAAATTCATAGGGTCAACCAAAGAACGCGTACGCGCCTCAAAGTGATCAGGACAAAGAATTGTTTTTGAAAAGAAAATCCACCATCAAAACACTACTGAGTTTGTCCAATTGGTTGTTGTGGGGTGATTTCAATATAATCCCAACATCGGAGGAAAAGACAGGAGGCACCAAGCGACTTTATCAAGATAGTGGTAAGTTCCAAGACCTCATAGATCAACTCAATTTAATAGATATAGAAACTAGAAATGGTATCTTCACCTGGTCCAATCACATATCTAGGCATCAACATGTAGCTTGCAGATTGGACCATTTCCTCATTTCAACATCCCTATTTTTGGAGGATCCCATCATTGAATCCAACATCCTCCCGAAACAAGGTTCGGATCATTGGACTGTTTCACTCTGTCTTGATACCAAAGTTATGCCCAAACTCACACCCTTCATATTTGAGAAGTTCTGGCTCTCTCACCCAGACTTTCAAAAGCTTTCAGAATCCTGGTGGAAGCAAGCAGAAATAGACCATGGAAAATGCATGTACAAATTCCAGCAATGACTCAAAAGATTTAAAGCACAACTAAACAGATGGAATAGGAATGTGTTTGGGAACACACTGCAAAGAATGCAGGAAATTGAGCAATGCCTAGAAAAATTGCAAAAGATATTCATTACTAGGGACATAATGAAAACCTTAATGAGGGAAGAGGAGGAACTCAAGGTAGAACTAGAGGAGAGAAAGGAACAGGAGGAAAACTCTAGAGGAAGAAATCTAGAGTATAGTGGCTTAAAGAGGGTGAAAAGAACACCAAGTTCTTTCATCGATCCATGGTGCATCGAAGATACATGAACATAATCACCCAACTGGAGGATGCCTAGGGAAATCCCATCAGGGACCATGATAGTGATGAAACGGCCCCTCCCCTTTAGGGTTCCGTGATCTACCGGTCACTAGATCATTCTCCCTCCTTGAGCTAGAACAAATCTCTGGTCCCTGCTGGAACCTGCACTGATTAGGTCCACAGGTCCTCCAAAGATTGCACCCATGCGTACAAGCACTGGGTGCTATTCCCTTCCATGCGATCATGGGTTGTGACCTCATGCTCTCCAAATAGGGTTTCGTTATTTCGGGTATCGGGTATCCTGTGTATGAGTCCCCTCGACTCCCCGATCGCCAGAATATTTGTTGGGAAATCAACGATCCACACACGCTCCCAATATATGGTCACAATTCTTTTGGGATTTTGTGGTTCATGAGCTCCTACCCTCTCGTGCTTTGGCTTCTCTACACAGTAAGTCAGCGAAATGCTAGTGCGCTGCCACGCATCCTTTGGTGATGGACGGTCCTGAAAGTTTAAGGAATTATCTTGTGCACTTCCCTGGATATTCAACAATTTTTGGTCTAGCCTCCCAGATCTGACATATGAGACTTGATATTCTCCCAAACTCATTCCTTTCACCTATCCTTTGATCTGACGGCTCAGATCCATTCTCCCTTTTCGGAGATCCACGTTTCACGACTTTGGGGAAGTCTCCACCTCCGTTTTCCCGATGACCAAACCCACGAAATTATGACCACACTAGATCGACAGCTCGCAGGTCACCCTGTCCAATGGTCTAGGTTCAATCGCGATTTCACGTATTAGGGAGTCAAAAGACTCTCTCCTCTGTTCTCCCGATCCATGAAACGCCGAAGTTCCTCCTGGACAAATCAATGGTCCAAATCCCTCTTGACTCAACGTTTATGATCATCTCTTGTTATTCCTTTTGTGCTTCTACCATCAGTGTGTTGATATTTGATCTGGTTATGTGAGTGGTTACTGAAGGTGTTCGTCCTCTATTGGAATACCTATGTTGTCGAACACAAAGATCTCAATTCTTCACTCTTTTTGCGAGTCCAATCTCTAGATATCGTCAACACTTGCGACAAAGTGTTATCCCTTCCGAGATTTTATCCTTGAAAGGATTTGATCTCCTATGCACACCTTACATCTCAGGATTTCGAATAACTAAATTCGAAGGATTTTCTTGAAAATAAAATACTTTTCGCCCACCTGGCGTTCCTCTATGTTGGTTCTTCAAAGCTTGTTGGCTTCTTGATGTTGTTCACACCTTGCACCTGGACCTGAGTTTCTCCGATTCTCTTTGAAATTCTCTAAGTTAGTCTGAGACTTAACCGGTGCACTCGCGTTCGGGATGCACACCTTGCATACAAGTATCAGAAGAAAAGTGATTAAAACTGAACCAGCTTCGTCACAAATTCATACAATAAACCCCTCGATCACTCACACATGAAATGAACTTTAACAATCATACATACAGAATAGCATTCATGAAATCACATTTGATATGAATACAATCCAAGGATTGGGACAATTTTCGTGTGTTCTATTCATTCATAAAAACAAAAATTACTTAGTGTTCCTCTATTCTACTCTTCTCTACTGATCTCTCTTACAATACTCCTCCATATTGATCTATTACAATGTAAAAATCAACTATATAAGGACCGAATCCTCGAGCTCTCTCGTCCTGTCTGAAACCTATCATTTCAAACTTCAAAACTAACACCTACTCTGTCCTATTACAATAACTGCTAATTACTACCAGATAGAGTCGAAACTCCATATCTGTAGTTTTTACAGTCCTTCAAGACTTTACAAACAAGTTACAATTTAAAATGTTGTTTATAAAAATATCTCAACCACCCAATTAAATTTTGATTTAAATGCTCGATTTGAAATTCTGTCATTGTAGAGATTTTCTCTGTTTGCCTCCATGTGTGCATTGTTGACATTGAAGGCGATGCTCCTGCATCATACTCCTCTGGTTAAAAAATTTCATGGACTCTTGTCCATGAGCTCTTGCACTGCCTTTCCATGCTTTAGAATAGCAGGTTCTGTGACACAACTTGCATCTTCCATGGGTTGATCTTTCCACTTCACTAAGTATTCAGGATATGTCTTCCGCCTGGTTTTCTTTCCATCCCTCTGTTCGATAATTTTCTCCATCTGAGGTTTTTCTGCTGTGGGCAATTTCTCTTCCCACTGAATTTATTTCTAATCATTTGATTCTCCTGCTTCACCTCTGCTATAAGGGTACATGTCTGCAATATTGAATATCAGAGATATCCCAACATTGTCTGACAACTCAATTTCATAAGCATTGGCTACAAATTTTCTGAGAATCCTGCATGGTCCTATCTTCTTCATCTTCAATTTGTTATACGTTCCCCTTGGAAACCTCTATTTTCTTAAATGAGATAAAAATTCATCTCCAACTTCGAATTGAACTTCTCTTCTCTTTTGATCAACTATGTTCTTATATTTCTAGTTGTTGTCCTGTAGCTTCTCTCTGACTCTATCATGGATTTTTTGCATTTCTGTTGCAAAGTATTCTGCTCCGTCACTTCTGAACTCATCTTGATTCAAATTTCTCAACTCTGTAATCCCTCTTGGCTGTATACCATACACAATTTCAAAGGGACTTTTCCCTGTGCTCCTGTTCACCAAATTGTTGAATGCAAGTTCTTCCTGTGCCAGAATTTGATCCCATTGTCGACCTTGCTCAATGACTAAACTTCTCAACAAGTTTATGAGAATCTTGTTTAATACTTCAGTCTGTCCATTTGTTTGAGGGTGATATGTTGAACTAAAGGACAATTTTTTCCCCAGTCTCTTCCATAGAGTCCTCCAAAAGTGTCCTACAAATTTGGTATCTCTGTCTGAAACTATGCTCCTTGACAATCCATGTAGTCTCACTACTTATCTGAAAAATAAATTGGCGATGTGTGTGGCATCGCTTGTCTTCTGGCATGGTATAAAATGTGCCATTTATGAGAATATGTACACCACAACAAATATGGAATCGCTCCCTTTTTGAGTTCTAGGCATTCCCAAAACAAAATCCATATTGATTGGATCCCACGACCTTTCTGGAATTGGTAATGGCTAAGACAAACCAATGTTCTGTTGTATTCGTTCTACATACTGACAAATTCTGCATTTGTTTACAAACTTCTTCACTTCTACTCTCATGCTTGGCCAATAATATGAATTGCTCAGTTGTGCAAATGTCTTATCTTGACCAAAGTGTCCAACTAAACCTCCACTGTGTTTATCTTTCAGTAGGTTGTCTCTCATTGAGCACTTCAGAATGCATAATTGGCTCCCCTTGAACATTAATCCATCCTGAATCAGATATTCAGTCCATGGGCTTCTATCTCCCAATAAAGGATTCTTGCATGCCTCATAAGCTTCTTTGAAATCTACATCTTCTTTATACATCTCCTTGAGGTGTTCGAACCCCATGGTCTCCACCTGGAATTCCTGTACAATCAAACTCCTTCTGCTCAAAGCATATGCAACTTTGTTAGCAGTTCCAACAATGTGTTTAGTAAAAAAACTAAAATTTTGCATAAATTCTACCCATTTTGCATGTTTCTGATTCAATTTGTCTTGTCTAGTAATAAACTACAAATCTTGATTATCAATGTACAAGACAAATTCTTTAGGAATTAGATAGTGTCTCCATTTTTCAAATCTTGAATCACTGCATAACATTCCTTGTCATACGTGGAATAATTTTACTTGGCGTCATTTAGTTTCTCATTGAAATAAGTAACTGGCCTATTATCCCGACTCAAGACTGCTCCAATAGCTAATCTACTTGCGTCACACCTCACCTGAAATGTTTTTCCAAAATCTGGTAAGGCTAGAATTGGCCACTATGTGATTTTCTCCTTCAACACTTTGAAACTTCTTTCATCTTCTTCTGTCCAATTGAAGGACTTGTGTTTTTTCTTCACAGTGTCCAACATGGGTGCACATATGCCACTACAATTTATGATAAACTTTCTATAAAAACTTGATAACCCATGAAAACTTCTTACCTCAAATATGTTGCTCGGTGATGGCCATTCTGTGATTGCCCTGAATTTTTCTGGGTCCATTTTCAATTCATTTGAAGAGATTAAGAAACCCAAATATACGAGCTCCTTCTTCATAAAAGAACTCTTCTTCAGATTTTTCAGCAATTTCTCTCGCTACAACCTTTCCATCACTGATGTCATATGTCTTAATTGTTCTTCCTTTGTCTTGCGCTTGAATATTAGTATGTCATCCAGATATACTATGGAAAATTTTCCTATGAATTCTTTCAACACTTCATTCATCAATCTCATAAATGTGCTAGGTGAATTTGTCAAACCAAATGGCATGACCAACCATTCAAACAATCCTTTGTTTGTCTTGAATGTTGTTTTCCATTCATCTCCCCCTCTCATTCTTATTTGGTGATATCCACTCTTCAATTCTATCTTGGAAAAATAACTTTCTCCACTCAAATAGTCCATCAAATCATCCATCCTTGGTAAAGGAAATCTGTACCTAATGGTCATCTTGTTGATGGCTCAAGAATCTGTACACATTGTCCATCCTCCATCCTTCTTTGGGCTTAATACAGTCGATACTGCACATGGGATTAGGATTTCTCTGACTAACCCTTTATCCAATAACTCTTGGACTTGATTTTTGACCTCATCATTCTTTCTGGGTGTCAATCTATAAGCTGCTTTGTTTGGTAAACTAGCTCATGGAATAAGGTCAATATGATGTCTTACACTCCTAATGGGTGGAAATGAGTGTGGTAACTCATCCACTACTATATCAGCAAAGTTTTCTAACGGTTTCTGGATTTCTACAGGCAAATATTCTACAGAAGTATTCGTAAGGATAACTCTAGGATTCCTCACAACAACAAACTGCATTGCTTTCTCCTTCTTGACTTCATTCAAAATCTCCTTGCCACTCATGAGAAGTATTCCTGAAATATCTTCTCTCTTTTGCTCTTTGTCTTCTATGGGTAGCAACATATGTGTTCTACCATTCGTTTCTAGGGTATATGTATTCTTTCTTCCATCATGAATAACTTTTTGGTCATACTGCCATTGTCTCCCTAATAAAATATGACAGACATACATAGGAATTACATCACACAATATTTCATCTTTGTAACCTCCTATTTTAAATTCAACTTGGAATTGTTGAATTACCATGACTTGATGTACTTTCTTCAACCACGATACCTTGTATGGCTTTGGATGTGTAGTTGTCTTCAATTCCATATTGCCCACCATCTCTATGGATACTAGATTGTCAGTTCTCCCACTGTCTATGATCACCTTGCAAACTATGTCTTTCGTTTTGCAAGTAGTTTTGGACAGGCTTGTTCACTGAACTAGTTCTTCTGGTTCCTTCTTTGGTTTAAGAAGGATCTTCCTCATAATGAGGTTCTTTCCTCCTTCTACTTCTTCTACTTATACATGCTTATGTGCTTCGAAAATGTGTGCTTCTCCGCTTTCTTATCTCTTTTTTTCAGGGCATTCCCAAGATTTGCGTCCTTCTTTTCCACAGGTATAGCATTTAACTATGTCTCCTCTGGCTCTTCCTCTTCCTCTACCTCTGGAAAAAGAACTTCTTTTGCCATGTTGTCTCTCTTTAGAACTTCCACCCTTCTCATGGTGACTTTGTTGTTTTTCAACTTCAGGATTCAACTTCTGAAACTTCTCTCTGTTGGTTCCCTTGCCTCTGCTTGAATTTCCTCCTATGCTTCATTGGCTTTGCCTCTTGGCCAATTTTTCTTCATATTTCAAGGCTGCTTGATAGGCATCCTCGACTGTACTAACCGACATCATGCTAATCTCCTCTTGGATTTCATACCTCAGCTAATTGATATATCTGGCTTCCTTCTCATCCTCATTTTCTTTCTGTCCAGCCCTGATTTTCAACCGGTAAAATTCTTCAGTGTACTCCTCCACTGATAAACCTCTCTGTTTCAGGTTCTGCAATCTTCGGTAAAGATTGATTTGGTAATCCTTCAGGATAAATTTGGCCTTCAACTTGGCTACCATCCTATCCAAAATTTTATTTTTCTGGTTTCCATTCCTCTTGCGTTCGGCTTGCAGTTCATCCCACTATAACGTTGCATGACCTTTTAGTCTTGTCACTGCATGATTCACCATATTTTCTTCTTCGATATCTTCGTAATCTAAGTATTTGTCCATAGCACAATCCAACAATTCTTCAACTTCTAAGTTTCCTTCATACATAGGTACCTCTATCCTCTCTCTGGCTCCTATCTTTGAAACAACTTTTATCAAACGATCTTGTGCAACATCCTCTGCTACATTTTCTCCGACCTCTTCTTCTTCTTCATTCTCAGATTCACTGACATCACCAGTGTCTGGTGCTCTCCTCTATGTTGTCTCCATGGCATCCTATCCCATTCAGAGTCACATCATTTCTTCTTCCATTTCTTCATTCACTTTGTGCCTTCTTGGTGGCATGATTTTACTACGTCACTTTCGAACATAAATAAAATTTCCTTGATACCACAAATGATATCAACTTTCCTCCTTTCTCATTTTTTCTACTGTCTGCAAACAAACTAAAAGTCAACTCTGATACCACTTGATGTAGCCCCCCCTCCCCTTCGGGGTTCTACGACCTCCCGGTCATTGGATCGTTCTCCGTCCTTGAGCTGGAACAACTCTTTGGTCTCTGTTGGAACCTCTATTGATTAGGTCCACAGGTCCTCCAAAGATTGCACCCATGCATACAAGCACTGGGTGTTATTCCCTTCCACGTGATCACGGGCTGTGACCACATGCTCTCCAAAGAGATTTTTGTTATTCCGAGTATCAGGTATCCCGTGTATGAGTCCCCTCGGCTCCCCGATCGTCGAAATCTTTGTTGGGAAATCAACGGTCCACACATGCTCTCAATCTACGATCGCAATTATTTTGGGAGTTCATGGTTCGCGAGCTCCTACCTTCTCATGCTTTGGCTTCTCTACATAATAAGTCAACGAAATGTTAGTGCACTTCCACATATCCACTGGTGATGGACGATCCTGAAAGTTTCAAGACTTCCCTCGTGCACTTCCCTGGATATCCAACAGTTGTTGGTCCATCCTCCCAGATCCAATGTCTGATACTTGATCTTCTCCCACGCTCATTCCTTTCACCTATCCTTTGATTTGATGGCTCAGATCCATTCTCCCTTTTCGGAAATCTGCATTTTGCGATTTTGGGGAAGTATCCACCTCCATTTTCCTAATGACCAAACCCATGAAACTATGACCACACTGGATCGACGACTCGCAGGTCACCCTGTCCAACGGTCTGGGTTCAATCATGATTTCGCGTATTAGGGAGTCGAAAGACTCTCTCCTCTGTTCTCCCGATCCACTAAATGATGAAGTTCCTCCTGGACAAGTCAATGGTCCAAATCCCTCTTGACTCAACAACTAGGATCAACTCTTGTTATTCCTTCCGCGCTTCCGTCTTCTGCTAGACATAGAAGATTTATCAGAGTTCGAAGTGTTAGGATATTTAGACACTTAGGAGTTAGTTAAGATCTACTTGGTCTAATGTGTTGTTAGGTAAAAGTGTGTTTCTCATTGTGTTTATTTAGTATGCATTAGAGTACATTTGTAGTTAGTAAATCCGACGGTCACGATATGTTCCTGACATAGAGTGATCCGACGATTCATACTCTCCTTGATATTAACGACCATTGATATGTGACTTAACACTCGATTGTTCCATGATATCTATTTAAAGAGCATGGAGGGTCATTTTCCGATGATCGATTGTGAGAAACTCTCTTGTAAAATCTCTTTGTAATCTTTTTCTTTGCATTAATAAACTGCTCCAAGTGGTCGCGTTGGCTGGGGCTGTGGATGTTTTCTCGTAGGGGTTTTACCATGTGAAAACATCATTGTGTTGATATTTTATCTGGTTATGTGAGTGGTTATTGAAGGTGTTCATCCTCTATTGGAATACCTATGTTTTCGAACATGGTATCAAAGCCTGTTTGAAGACCCGCTCCTATTGTAGATCGAGATCGTGAAGCCAAGTTTCCTCATCTCCATTTTCTTCCATTTCGTACATTTCTTGGCTGAGAGGACTATTCCATTGCGTCCGAAGAACTTGTTTCATTCAGGAACACTTTTCTTTTCACTCGAAAACATTTTCGTTTTCCCAAGATATGGCCATTACAGTTAGATCCAGAGGTATAAAGTTTGAATACGCATTTTTTAAATTTTTGCAGAGCATTGTTTTGGTTTTATTTTGGTTTTGTATCATTTATTTCTGGGTTGCTACTCTTTTAAATCTTCTTATGATCTTTTCCCCGTGCCCTATGCGATCTCGGAAAATCAGAAATTAATAGGAAAAGGTGCATCTTCTGGGTAAGCTAACCGAGATCTAACCCTTGTCATCGAGAAGATAATTTTTTTTCTTGTGTGAAAAGAGTTTTTTTGAGCATGCTCTCCAAGGCCGTCTTCAACAACAACAACAATCCTCCTTCTGAACATTACAATATGTTTTGCTAGATCATTTGGTTAAAAGTTGCCTTATTAAGTAAGAGGTCTTGAGTTCAAGTCTCTCTTTCGTTTCTTTTTTTTTGAAAAAGTTCATGCTAAAATTGTAATGTGTATTTCACTTCAAGTATAAAAGTGAATCACGATAAGTAGCTTTAATATTTTATTTTAGAGTTATCTATTTTGCATGCAACTTTTCTTTGTAAAAGTGATCCCCACTTCTCTTTATAAAAGTGGGTCACTTCATAAAGCAAATTACACTACCATGTGGTCCTTTGGTTACCGTTTATGCCTTTTTTTTAAATGGCATAACTCTCACATCCGAAGTCCGTTTTCACTGCCGTTTTTTTTTAAAACCATATAACTTTTTGAGCTTTTTCCATTCAGATCACCGGTTTCAGTTTTTAAATCTGTATTATCTGCATATTTAATATGGATTCTACAAGTAATCTCTTACTTACCAACACCAACTACTTCCAATGGAAATCCCATATGGAGGATTTATTAAGAAGTAAAGGCTTGTACCATATTACCTTGGGAAAGGAAACTGCACTCACTGATGCTGATAAGAAATCCAAATGGGATAATAGGAATGACGAAGACGCGAATTAATCAGAATGTCCATCTCTCCTGATTTAAGGTTCCACATTCAAACAATTGATAAACCCAAAGAATCTTTGGAAAATATTGAATCTGTGTTTGGTAAACATAATATTATTCGAGAACAATAGTTAGAAAATCAAGTACTAACTTTAAGTCCAAGTGATTTTTCTTGCATTAAAGACTATCTTTCTAAGTTTAAAACACTCAGAACTTTATGTAAAGAATGTAAGATAAAGATAGAGGAAGATCATTGCATATATCTTATTCTTTCTAAGCTAGGTAGTGCATATTCTGTGTTTGTGTCTACCTTTTATGCCATGGAAGAGGCTCTAGGGACAGCTTATCAAAAACCCGCTCTTGAGAAATTTTGTGATTCTTTGATTAGAAAGAAAGATAAGCTAGTACAACTTGGAATGATCAACACTGTAGGTACCTCTAACAAAGTCTTAGTTGTCCATCAGAAAGATAAACCCAAGAATCCCAAGAAGCAACTTCCTCGTCACAACAACAAGCAATATAAGGGTCCCAAACCCACTCAGACAGTGTCCGCTCCTAATGCTGACAAAGGAGAAAAATATAAAAGTAAGAATACTAACAAGCATTGCAAATTTTTTGATAAAGATGGTCATGATGAGTCCAAATGTTTCAAGAAGATGGCAGCTTTAGAAGAAACGATGAAGAAGCACACCATCAATATTGATTCTACTTGTTCTTCTTCTTCTCATGGACATGCATTTTCTGCTTCTGGTTTCTCCTTCAATACAAATTCCACTTCTACTACTACTTCTGATGATTGGCTTATTGATTCTGGTGCATCTTATCATATGTCTAAGGATAGAGCCATATGTTTCACTCTAAATGAATGTAACACCAAGAAAATATTTTTTGGTGATTAATGATCTCTTAGTGTTGAAGGATATGGAACAGTTCAAGTAGAGAATGGTCATTTCAATGATGTATTATGTGTTCCAAGTCTTTCTTGTAACCTTCTATCAGTATATCAAATCATTCATTCAGGTGAAGGTAAAACCATAGAGTTTTCACCTCACCAAGTTGTAATCAAGAATCTAAAAGATCCTAAACATGTTCTTGCAACTGGAATTGTTGATGATATTACCAGGTTGTACAAATTTGACAACTTTGGGTCATCATCTTTTTCATTAGTTTTTGTTGCTCATAGAGATGACTTGAGCAAACTATGGCATGATAAGTTTGGTCATATAAACTGTCACTCATTGTAGCAACTATGTAATCAATAGATGGTGACTGGTCTTCCTCTTGTTTCATGCCGAGATGGTGTTTGTGCCGGTTGTGTTCTCGACAAACATCATCGGGACAGTTTTGACAAACGTGCTTCTTGGCATGCCTCAGGTCCTTTGCATCTTGTTCACAGTGATTTGTGTGGTCCAATTTCTTTTCCTTATTTTTCTGGGTGCATGTATTTCTTAACTTTCATTGATGAATTTTCTAGACATACTTGGGTTTACTTCTTAAAACTCAAGAGCGAAGTTTTTGACAAGTTTTTGGCCTACGAGGCCCTTGTAGAAAAGCAATCTGGACATCAAATTCAAAGGTTAAGAACATATAATGGAGGCAAATATATGAACAATAATTTTACAGGTTACTGCACTACACAGGGAATTCAAATGCAACTCACTGTTCCATATAGACCACAAAAAAATGGTGTTGCTGAGAGCAAGAACCGCACATTAAAAGAAATGACTAATTGTATGATCCAATCTAAGGGATTAAGTCTAAAGTATTGGGTGGAAGCCATCAACTGTGCAAATTACATAGTAAATCTCACTCCCACAAAGGATCTTAAAAATATAACATCAGAAGAAGCTTGGACTGAAATTAAACCAGATGTAAGTCACTTTCGTGTCTTTGGCAGTATATCATGGGCTCACATTCCTGATGAGAAAAGGAAAGCATTGCAACCAAAAAGTGAGAAGTGTATATTTGTTGGTTATTCTGAAGATGTCAAAGGTTAGAGACTTCTTCAATCACATTGTAATGAAATTATTATTAGAAGAGATGTTAAATTTGATGAAAATCTCTTGGCCTGCAAGCCTAATTTGACGTTTGTACCTTCCTTGGCCTGCGAGCCTAATGCAACAGTTGTTCCTTCTTCGGCCTGTGAACCAGCTTCGATGTTTGTGCCTCCTTCTGATGATGATAGTGAGGATGAAAATCCACCTCCGCCTCCTCCAGATGAGTCCTTTGAACCAGAACCAACACCAGCTCCACCGCTTCCTAGATGGGTCCGTTCAACATGAGAAGCAACTGGTGATCTTGTCGGTGATCCTTCATATCAACGTCGAACACGTTCACAGTTCCAGTNAGCTTTTGCAAATGTCTATGGATCATGAGTTTCTGAAACTTGAGCCAAAGACATTTGCAAAAGCTTCAGGTCATCCGGATTAGGACACAACAATGAATCAAGAGTATCATTCTTTAATGGAAAACGATACTTGGGATCTTGTAACTCTTCCAAAAGGAAGAAAACATGTCAGATGTAAATGGGTCTACAAAACTAAGTATGCTTCAGATGGAAGTGTTGAAATACATAAGGCTCGGTTAGTTTCCAAAGGATTTTCCCAAGTTGACGAAATTGACTATAATGAAACCTTTTCCCCTGTAGCCAAAATGAATTCCATCCTCCTTATTCTTTCCCTTGTTGTCTCACATAAAAGGGAGGTCCATCAGATGGATGTTAAATCCACCTTCTTGCATGGAGATATGCAAGAAGAAATCTACATGGAACAACCTCTTGGTTATGTCCAGAATGACTCTAGCCTTGTTTGGTGCCTTAAGAAATCTCTTTATGGTCTCAAGCAAGCTCCCCGAGCTTGGTATGCAAAAATGGACAGCTTTCTTATTGCCACTAGATTCTCTAGATGCCATTCTGATCCTAATGTCTATACCAAGAAAGTAGGAATCCATCTCATAATCTTTTTCTTTTATGTTGATGACCTTATCCTTACTGGTAGTGACTCAAAACTTTTAAACCATGTGAAAATCAACCTTAAGAAGAAATTTGAAATGAAAGACTTAGGATTTTTGCACTATTTCCTTGGCCTCTAAGTTTTGCAAACCATTGCAGGAATTTTTCTTTCCCAGTATAAGTATCATTGTGACCTTCTTCTTCGCTTTCACATGGACGATTGTAAACCAACCCCTTCTCCTTCAGTTTGGAGTCAAGCTTACTGCCACCTGTACTTCTCTTGAAGTTGATGCCACCCTGTACCATCAGTTAGTTGGTATCCTCTTATACTTGACTCATACCCATCCTGATCTTTCATTTGATGTTGGTCTTGTTGCCCGGTATATGCAAACACCCCATGAAAGACATTGGAAAGCAACTAAAAGGATACTTCATTATGTCCATGGTACAGTTTAATTCGGGATACATTACAATTCAAGGGGACTCCTTTATTGGTTGGTTTCACTGATTCAGATTGGGCCAGCGACCCTGATGATCGGAAGTCTACTGCAGGTTATGTTTTCATCCTTGGTTCAGGACTTGTCACTTGGGCCTGTAAGAAACAACATGTTATTTCACTTTCTTAAGCAAAAGCAGAGTACCGAGTAGTGGTAAATGCAAGTCAGGAATCCTTGTGGCTTCGACAGATCCTTTCCAAGTTTGGATTCCAGTAGCAACATCCGACCAACCTTTGGTGCGACAATCAGAGTGCCATCAAGCTCGCCAAAGACCTAGTTCAACATTAGCGTAGAAAACACATCGAGCTACATATGCACTTCATCAGAAAGCTTATTGATGATCAAGTTATTGAAGTGCCCTTTTTTCCTACAGAAGATCAAGTTGCAGACATTTTCACAAAGTCTATTACAGAAGCGAATTTTTCCAAAATTCAATCTATTTTAGGACTTCAATAAGTTGTCATTAAGGGTGGATAGGCTCTAATTCCTCCTTCCTCCTCCTATTGTGTCACTATTGTAAATCCTTCAATCCTATCCCAAGTTGTTCTTAAGGGGGGATGTTAGGATATTTAGACACTTAGGAGTTAGTTAATATCTACTTGGTCTAATGTGTCATTAGGTAAAAGTGTGTTTCTTAGTGTGTTTCTTTAGTATGCATTAGTGAGCATTTGTAGTTAGGAAATTCGACGGTCACGATATGTTCCCGACATAGAGTGATCCAATGGTTCATACTCTCCTCAATCTTAACGACCATTGATTCATGGCTTAACACCCGATTGGTCCATGATCTCTATTTAAAGAGCATGGAGGGTCATTTTCCGATGATCGATTATGAGAAAATCTCTTGTAAAATCTCTCTGTAATCTTTTTCTTTGCATTAATAAATTTCTCCAAGTGGCCGCATTGGCTGGGGCCGTGGATGTTTCCCCATAGGGGTTTTACCACATGAAAACATTGGTGTGTTGATATTTTATCTGGTTATGTGAGTGGTTACTGAAGGTGTTGATCCTCTGTTGGAATATATATGTTGTCGAACACGAAGATCTCAATTCTTCGCTCCTTCTGTGAGTCCGATCTCTGGATCTCGTCAACACTTGCGACAAAGTGTTATCCCTTCTCATATTTTATCCTTGAAAAGATTTTATCTCCTACGGACACCTTGCATCTTAGGATTTTGAGAAACTAAATTTGAAGGATTTTCTTGAAAATAAAATTATTTTCGCCCACCTGACGTTCCTCTACGCTGGTTCTTTGAAACTTGTTGGATTCTTGACGTTGTGCACACCTTGCACTTGGACCTGAGTTTCTTTGATTCTCTCTGAACTTCTTTGAGTGAATCTGAGACTCAGTCAATGCACTCCTTGCGTTCGGGATGCACACCTTGCATACAAGTATTAGAAGAGAAACGATTGAAACTCAACCATCTTTGTCATGAATTCATACAGTAAACCTCTTGATCAAAAATACATGAAATGAACCGTAACAATCATACATACAGAATAACATTCATTTGAGATGAACACAATCCAAGGACTGGGACAATTTTCATCTGTTCTATTCATTCATAAAAACGAAAATTACTTAGTGTTCCTCTATTCTACTCTGCTCCACTAATCTCTCTTACAATAGTCCTCCATACTGATCTATTACAATGAAAAAATCAACTATATAAGGACCGTATCCTCGAGATCTCTCGTCCTGTCTGAACCCTATCATTTCAAACTTCAAAACTAACACCTACTCTGTCCTCTTACAATAGTTGCTAATTACTACCAGATAGAGTCGAAACTCCATATCTGCAATTCTTACAGTCCTTCAAGACTTTACAAACAAGTTACAATTTAAAATGTTGTTTACAAAAATATCTCAACCACCCAATTAAATTCTGAGTTAAATTCTCGATTTGAAATTCTGTCATTGTTGAGATGTCCTCTGTTTGCCTCGACGCGTGCACTATTGACATTGAAGGCGATGCTCCTTCATTAGACAGAATAACATAGGAACTAACCAACTACTACAAATACCTCCTAAGAGAGCCCATCGACGACAGAATGCCAACGATCCACAAAATCACCAAAAAATACCCTCCCTAGACACTCAGGAACAGAATGAAGCCCTGATGAGACCCATCACCCAAGAGGAAGTGGATCAAGTAGTTAAAGAAATGCCCCTAGGTAAATCTCCAGGTCCAAATGGGTTCACGACATATTTATTCCATTACTGTTGGCCAATGAGCAGAGAATAAGTATGGCAAGTGGTGGAGGAATCAAGAACTTCAGGGAAAGTTCTCTCAGTATTCAATGCCACTTTCCTCACTCTCATCCCAAAGGAGGAAAGAGTAATGCATCCTAAGAAATACATACCAATATCTCTCTGCAATATCATTTACAAAATTATTACTAAGGTCATTGCCATGCGTCTCAAACCAATTATGTCATACATCATCTCCAAAGAGAAAGCTGGCTATGTGGAAGGCAGGAAAATCATGGACAATGTCATCCTAGCTTGTGAAGTCATCCACTCGCTAAAAACAACAAGGACTCCAAGTATTCTCATCAAACTCAACCTTTCCAAATATTTTGACAGAAACAATTGGCAATATATGCGCTCCCTCCTTGAGGCCTTTGGCTTCAAAAGTATCTTGTTGTCTTGGATCATGACGCTCACTTCCTCAACTTTCTTCTCTATCTTAATCAATGGAGTGCCCTCCCAACCTTTCTATCCCTACAAAGGTATTCGACAAGGGGACCTCCTCTCCCCCTTTCTCTTTTTTATAATGGTGGAAGGATCAGGGCGCTACCTCAAGGCCTCTATTGTGGAGGGATCCCTTAAAGGTCTACCTCTTCACAACATCCATCCTTCCTCCTCTCACAACCAATTTGTCAATGACACCCTTATAATGAACACACATAAAACCCAGGAAGCCACTTAGCTCAATTCAACCCTAACAAACTTCATTGAAGCTTCAGGTATGGCCTTAAACCTTGATAAATCACATCTCTATTTCTTCAATACCCAGTGGTTATTCAAAATCACATCTCTCGACTTCTCTGTATTCCCAAGAGATCCCTTCCATCCAATTATCTAGGCGTTCCCCTCATAGGAGCAACCACCCGTAATATTGTTGGAAATACTAATACAACTGAGAGGGGNGTTTTACAAGCTACAACTTGTTGAGAGCGCCAACTCTCTGTTTTCTCTAGCACCCACTAGAAGGAAGCACCAACTCCCTGAGTATTCCAGCACCAACTGGATGGAAGCACCAACTTCCTGAATATTCCAGCACCAACTGGATGGAAGCACCAACTTCCAGTTGCACAGGCTCCAACCTGCATAACAGAGAACACCTGTTCTCCCTAGCACCACCCTGCCACTTTGGTTTCTCTGGCCACTACCAGATGGAAGCTACAACTTCCTGTGTTCAAGCTCCCACTTGAACCTCTGAGGACAACAGTCCTCCCGAGCACCTCCCAACCTCCCTTAAATATAAATGATTAAATACAAATTCAACTTT
>JASDQU010371819.1:19756-32374 GCA_032191745.1 Picea mariana | reverse complement strand
CCATTCTTTTCTAGAGTATAGGTATTCTTTCTTCCATCATGAATAACTTTTTGGTCATACTGCCATTGTCTCCCTAATAAAATATGACAGACATACATAGGAATTACATCACACAATATTTCATCTTTGTAACCTCCTATTTTAAATTTAACTTGGAATTGTTGACTTACCATGACTTGATGTACTTTCTGCAACCACAATACCTTGTATGGATTTGGATGTGCAGTTGTCTTCAATTCCATATTGCCCACCATCTCTATGGATACTAGATTGTCAGTGCTCCCACTATCTATGATCACCTTGCAAACTATGTCTTTCGTTTTGCAAGCAGTTTTGGATAGGCTTGTTCACTGAACTGGTTCTTCTGGTTCCTTCTTTGGTTTAAGAAGGATCTTCCTCATCATGAGGTTATTTCCTCCTTCTACTTCTTCTTCTTCTACATGCTTATGTGATTCAAAAATGTGTGCTTCTTCGCTTTCTTATCTCTTTTTGTCAGGGCATTCCCAAGATTTGTGTCCTTCTTTTCCACAGGTATAACATTTAACGATGTCTCCTCTGGCTCTTCCTCTTCCTCTACCTCTGGAAAAATAACTTCTTTAGCCATGCTATCTTTCTTTAGAACTTCCACCTTTCTCATGGTGACTGTGTTGTTTGTCAACTTCAGGATTCGACTTCTGGAACTTCTCTCTGTTGGTTCCCTTGCCTCTTCTTGAATTTCCTCCTATGCTTCATTGGCTTTGCCTCTTGGCCAAATTTTCTTCATATTTCAAGGCTGCTTGATAGGCATCCTCGACTATACTAACCGACATCATGTTGATCTCCTCTTGGATTTCATACCTCAGCCCATTGATATATCTGGCTTCCTTCTCATCCTCATTTTCTTTCTGTCCAGCCCTGATTTTCAATCGGTAAAATTCTTTAGTGTACTCCTCCACTGATAAACCTCTTTGTTTCAGGTTCTGCAATCTTTGGTAAAGATTGATTTGGTAATCCTTCAGGATAAATTTGGCCTTCAACTTGGCTACCATCCTATCCCAATTTTTATTTTTCTGGTTGCCATTCCTCTTGCGTTCAGCTTGCAGTTCATCCCACCATAATGTTGCATGACCTTTTAATCTTGTCACTACATGATTCACCATATTTTCTTCTTTGATATCTTCGTAATCTAAGTATTTTTCCATAGCACATACCCAATCCAACAATTCTTCAACTTCTAAGTTTCCTTCATACATAGGTACCTCTATCCTCAATCTGGCTCCTATCTTTGAAACAACTTTTATCAAGCGATCTTGTGCAACATCCTTTGCTACATTTTCTCCGACCTCTTCTTCTTCTTCATTCTCAGCTTCACTGACATCACCAGTGTCTGGTGCTCTCCTCTATGTTGTCTCCATGGCATCCTATCCCATTCAGATTCACCTCATTTCTTCTTCCATTTCTACATTCACTATGTGCCTTCTTGGTGGCATGATTTTATTGCGTCACTTTCGAACATAAATAAAATTTCCTTGATACCACAAATGATATCAACTTTCCTCCTTTCTCATTTTGTCTACTGTCTGCAAACAAACTAAAAATTAACTCTGATACCACTTGATGCATCCCCCCTTCCCCTTCGGGGTTCTACGACCTCCCGGTCATTGGATCCTTCTCCATCCTTGAGCTGGAACAACTCTATGGTCTCTATTGGAACATCTATTGATTAGGTCCACAGGTCCTCCAAAGATTGCACCCACGCGTACAAGCACTGGGTGCTATTCCCTTCCACGCGATCACGAGCTGTGACCGCATGCTCTCCAAATAGAGTTTCGTTATTTCAAGTATCGGGTATCCCGTGTATGATTCCCCTCGGCTCCCTGATCGTCGAAATACTTGTTGGGAAATCAACGGTCCACACATGCTCTCAATCTACAATCCCAATTATTTCGGGAGTTCATGGTTCGCGAGCTCCTACCTTCTCATGCTTTGGCTTCTCTACATAGTAAGTCAACAAAATGTTAGTGCACTTCCATGCATCCATTGGTGATGGATGATCCTAAAAGTTTTGTGACTTCCCTCATGCACTTCCCTGGATATCCAACGGTTGCTAGTCCATCCTCTCAGATCCAATGTTTGATACTTGATCTTCTCCCATGCTCGTTCCTTTCACCTATCCTTTGATTTGATAGCTCAGATCCATTCTCCCTTTTCAGAAATCCACATTTCACGATTTTGGGGAAGTCTCCACCTCCATTTTCCCGATGACCAAACCCACGAAACTATGACCACACTGGATCGACGACTCGCAGGTCACCCTGTCCAATGGTCTAGGTTCAATAATGATTTCGTGTATTAGGGAGTCGAAAGACTCTCTCCTTTGTTCTCCTGATCCACGAAATTCTGAAGTTCCTCCTGGACAAATCAACGGTCCAAATCCCTCTTGGATCAACAACTAGGATCAACTCTTGTTATTCCTTTCGCGCTTCCGTCTTCTGCTAGACGTAGAAGATTTCTCAGAGTTCAAAGTGTTAGGATATTTAGACACTTAGGAGTTAGTTAAGATCTACTTTGTCTAATGTGTCATTAGGTAAAAGTGTGTTTCTCATTGTGTTTATTTAGTATGCATTAGAGTGCATTTGTAGTTAGGAAATCCGACGGTCACAATATGTTCCTGACATCGAGTGATCCGACGGTTCATACACTCCTCGATATTAACGACCATTGATATGTGACTTAACACTTGATTGTTCCATGATATCTATTTAAAGAGCATGTAGGGTCATTTGCCGATGATCGATTGTGAGAAACTCTCTTGTAAAATCTCTTTGTAATGTTTTTCTTTGCATTAATAAACTGCTCCAAGTGGTTGCGTTGGCTGGGGCCGTGGATGTTTTCCCGTAGGGGTTTTACCATGTGAAAACGTCATTGTGTTGATATTTTATCTGGTTATGTGAGTGGTTATTGAAGGTGTTCATCCTCTATTGAAATATCTATGTTTTCGAACATGGTATCAGAGCCTGTTTGAAGACCCGCTCCTGTTGTAGATCGAGATCGTGAAGCCAAGTTTCCTCATCTCCATTTTCTTCCATTTTCGTACATTTTTGGGCTGAGAGGACTATTCCATTACGTCCGGAGAACTTGTTTCATTCAGGAACACTTTTGTTTTCACTCAAAAAGGTTTTCGTTTGCCCAAGATATGGCCATTACAGTTAGATCCAGAGGTATAAAGTTTGAATACGCATTTTTTAAATTTTTGCAGAGTAGTGTTTTGGTTTTATTTTGGTTTTGTATTATTTATTTATGGGTTTCTACTCTTTTAAATCTGCTTATGATATTTTCCCCGCGCCCTATGTGATCTCGACAAATCAGAAATTAATAGGAAAAGGTGCATCTTCTGAGTAAGCTAACCAAGATCTAACCCTTGTTGTCATCGAGAAGATAATTTTTTTTCTTGTGTGAAAAGAGTTTTTTTGAGCACGCTCTCCAAGGCCATCTTCAGCAACAACAAAAATCCTCCTTCTGAACATTACAATATGTTTTGTTAGATCATTTGGTTAAAAGTTTCCTTATTAAGTAAGAGGTCTTGAGTTCAAGTCTCTCTTTTGTTTCTTTTTTTTTGAAAAAGTTCATGCTAAAATTGTAAAGTGTATTTCACTTCAAGTATAAAAGTGAATCACTATAAGTAGCTTTAATATCTTATTTTAGAGTTATCTATTTTGCATGCAACTTTTCTTTGTAAAAGTGATCCCCACTTCTCTTTATAAAAGTGGGTCACTTCATAAAGCAACTTACACTACCACGTGGTCCTTTGGTTACCGTTTATGCCTTTTTTAAAAATGGCATAACTCTCACATCCGAAGTCCGTTTTCAGTGCCGTTTTTTTTTAAAACCACATAACTTTTCGAGATTTTTCCATTCAGATCATTGGTTTCAGTTTTTAAATCTGTATTATCTGTATATTTAATATGGCTTCTACAAGTAATCTCTTACTTACCAACACCAACTACTTCCAGTGGAAATCCCATATGGAAGATTTATTAAGAATTAAAGGCTTGTACCAGATTACCTTGGGAAAGGAAAATGCACCCATTGATGCTCATAAGAAAGCCAAATGGGATAATAGCAATGACGAAGCATGTGAATTAATCAGAATTTCCATCTCTCCTGATTTAAGGTTCCACCTTCAAACAATTGATAAACCCAAAGAAGCTTGGGAAAAGATTGAATCTATGTTTGGTAAACATAATATTATTCGAGCACAACAGTTAGAAAATCAAGTACTAACTTTAAGTCCAAGTGATTTTTCTTGCATTGAAGACTATCTATCTAAGTTTAAAACACTCAGAACTTTATGTAAAGAATGTAAGATAAAGATAGACAAAGATCGTTGCATATATCTTATTCTTTCTAAGCTAGGTAGTGCATATTCTGTGTTTGTGTCTACCTTTTATGCCATGGAAGAGGCTCTAGGGACAGCTTATCAAAAACCCGCTCTTGAGAAATTTTGTGATTCTTTGATTAGAAAGAAAGATAAGCTAGTACAACTTGGAATGATCAGCACTGTAGGTACCTCTAACAAAGCCTTATTGTCCATCATAAAGATAAACCCAAGAATCCCAAGACGCAACTTCCTCGTCACAACAACAAGCAATATAAGGGTCCCAAACCCACTCAGACAGCTTCCGCTCCTAATGCTGACAAAGGAGAAAAATATAAAAGTAAGAATAATAACAAGCATTGCAAATTTTTTGATAAATATGGTCATGATGAGTCCAAATGTTTCAAGAAGATGGCAGCTTTAGAAGCAACAATGAAGAAGCACACCATCAATATTGATTCTACTTGTTCTTCTTCTTCTCATGAACATGCATTTTCTGCTTCTGGTTTCTCCTTTAATACAAATTCCACTTCTACTACTACTTCTGATGAGTGGCTTATTGATTCTGGTGCATCTTATCATATGGCTAAGGATAGAGCCATATGTTTCACTCTAATTGAATGTAACACCAAGAAAATATTTGTTGGTGATGATAGATTTCTTAGTGTTGAAGGATCTAGAACAGTTCAAGTAGAAAATGGTCATTTCAATGATGTATTATGTGTTCCAAGTCTTTCTTGTAACCTTCTATCAGTATATCAAATCATTCATTCAGGTGAAGGTAAAACCGTAGAGTTTTCACCTCACCAAGTTGTAATCAAGAATCTAAAAGATCCTAAACATGTTCTTGCAACTGGAATTGCTGATGATATTACCAGGTTGTACAAATTTGACAACTTTGGGTCATCATCTTTTTCATTAGTTTTTGTTGCTCATAGCAATGACTTGAGCAAACTATGGCATGATAAGTTTGGTCATCTAAACTATCACTCATTGCAACAACTATGTAATCAATAGATGGTGACTGGTCTTCCTCTTGTTTCATGTCGAGATGGTGTTTGTGCCGGTTGTGTTCTCGACAAACATCATCGGGACAGTTTTGACAAACGTGCTTCTTGGCATGCCTCGGGTCCTTTGCAGCTTGTTCACAGTGATTTGTGTGGTCCAATTTCTTTTCCTTATTTTTCTGGGTGCACGTATTTCTTAACTTTAATTGATGAATTTTCCAGACATACTTGGGTTTACTTCTTAAAACTCAAGAGCAAAGTTTTTGACAAGTTTTTGGCCTACAAGGCCCTTGTAGAAAAGCAATCTGGACATCAAATTCAAAGGTTAAGAACATATAATGGAGGCAAATATCTAAAAAATAATTTTACAGGTTACTGCACTACACAGGGAATTCAAATGCAACTCACTGTTCCATATAGACCACAACAAAATGGTCTTGCTAAGAGAAATAACCGCACATTAAAAGAAATGGCTAATTGTATGATCCAATCTACGGGATTAAGTTTAAAGTATTGGGTGGAAGCCATCAACTGTGCAAATTACATAGTAAATATCACTCCCACAAAGGATCTTAAAAATATAACACCAGAAGAAGCTTGGACTGAAATTAAACTAGATGTAAGTCACTTCCATGTCTTTGGCAGTATAGCATGGGCTCACATTCCTGATGAGAAAAGGAAATCATTGCAACCAAAAATTGAGAAGTGTATATTTGTTGGTTATTCTGAAGATGTAAAAGGTTATAGAATTCTTCAATCACATTGTAATGAAATTATTATTAGAAGAGATGTTAAATTTGATGAAAATCTCTTGGCATGCGAGCCTAATTTGACGTTTGTACCTTCCTTGGCCTACGAGCCTAATGCAATGGTTGTTCCTTCTTCAGCCTGTGAACCAACTTCGACGTTTGTGCCTCCTTCTGATGATGATAGTGAGGATGAAAATCCACCTCTGCCTCCTCCAGATGAGTCCTTTGAACCGGAACCAACACCAACTCCACCGCTTCCTAAATGGGTTTGTTCAATACGAGAAGCAACTGGTGATCTTTTCGGTGATCCTTCATATCAACATCGAACACGTTCATAGTTCCAGTGAGCCTCTTTTATTTTGTCTCAAGTTTCAAAAACTCATGATCCATAGACATTTGCAGAAGCTTTAGGTCATCCAAATTAGGACACAACAATGAATCAAGAGTATCGTTCTTTAATGGAAAATGATACTTGGGATCTTGTAACTCTTCCAAAAGGAAGAAAACATGTCAGATGTAAATGGGTCTACAAAACTAAGTATGCTTCAGATGGAAGTGTTGAAATACATAAGGCTCAATTAGTTGCCAAAGGATTTTCCCAAGTTGAAGGAATTGACTATAATGAAACCTTTTCCCCTGTAGCCAAAATGAATTCCATCCTCCTTATTCTTTCCCTTGATGCCTCACATAAAAGGGAGGTCCATCAGATGGATGTTAAATCCACCTTATTGCATGGAGATATGAAAGAAGAAATCTACATGGAACAACCTCTTGGTTATGTCCAGAATGACTCTAGCCTTGTTTGGCGCCTTAAGAAATCTCTTTATGGTATCAAGAAAGCTCCCCGAGATTGGTATGAAAAAATGGACAACTTTCTTATTGCCACTGGATTCTCTAGATGCCATTCTGATTCTAATGTCTATACCAAGAAAGTAGGAAGCCATCTCATAATCTTTTTCGTTTATGTTGATGACCTTATCCTTACTGGTAGTGACTCAAAACTTTTAAACCATGTGAAAAACAACCTTAAGAAGAAATTTGAAATGACATACTTAGGCTTTTTTCACTGTTTCCTTGGCCTCCAAGTTTTGCAAACCATTGTAGGAATTTTTGTTTCCCAGTCTAAGTATGCTTGTGACCTTCTTCTTCGCTTTCACATGGACGATTGTAAACCAACCCCTTCTCCTTCAGTCTGGAGTCAAGCTTACTTCCACCTGTACTTCTCCCGAAGTTGATGCCACCCTGTACCATCACTTAGTTGGTAGCCTCTTATACTTGACTCATACCCATCCTGATCTTTCCTTTGATGTTGGTCTTGTTGCCTGGTATATGCAAACACCCCATGAAAGCCATTGGAAAGAAGCTAAAATGATACTTCATTATGTCCATGGTACAGTTTAGTTCGAGATACATTACAGTTCAGGGGGACTCCTTTATTGGATGGTTTCACTGATTCAGATTGGGCCAACGACCCTGATGATCAAAAGTCTACTGTAGGTTATGTTTTCAGCCTTGGTTCAGGACTTGTCACTTGGGCCTGTAAGAAACAACAGGATATTTCACTTTCTTTAGAAAAATCAGAGTACCAAGCAGTGGTAAATGCAAGTCAGGAATCCTTGTGGCTTCGATAGATCCTTTCCGAGTTTGGATTCCAGCAACAACATCCGACCAACCTTTGGTATGACAATCAGAGTGCCATCAAGCTCGCCAAAGACCCAGTTCAACATCAGCGTAGAAAACACATCGAGCTACACATGCACTTCATCAGGAAGCTTATTCATGATCAAGTTATTGAAGTGCTCTTTTTTCCTACAGAAGATCAAGTTGCAGACATTTTCACAAATTCTATTACATAAGCGAATTTTTCCAAACTTCGATCTATTTTAGGACTTCAATAAGTTGTCATTAAGGGGGGATAGGCTCTAATGCCTCCTTCCTCCTCCTATTGTGTCACTATTGTAAATCATTCAATCCTATCCCAAGTTGTTCTTAAGGGGGGATGTTAGGATATTTAGACACTTAGGAGTTAGTTAATATCTACTTGGTCTAATGTGTCGTTAGGTAAAAGTGTGTTTCTTAGTGTGTTTATTTAGTATGCATTAGTGAGCATTTGTAGTTAGGAAATCCGATGGTCACGATATGTTCCTGACATAGAGTGATCGAATGGTTCATACTCTCCTTGATCTTAACGACCATTGATTCATGGCTTAACACCCGATTGGTCCATGATCTCTATTTAAAGAGCATGGAGGGTCATTTGCTGATGATCGATTGTGAGAAAATCTCTTGTAAAATCTCTCTGTAATCTTTTTCTTTGCATTAATAAATTTCTCCAAGTGGGCTGGGGCCGTCGATGTTTCCCCGTAGGGGTTTTACCACATGAAAACATTGGTGTGTTGATATTTTATCTAGTTATGTGAGTGGTTACTGAAGGTGTTCATCCTCTGTTGGAATACCTATGTTGTCGAACACGAAGATCTCAATTCTTCGCTCCTTCTGTGAGTTTGATCTCTGGATCTCGTCAACACTTGCGACAAAGTGTTATCCCTTCTAATATTTTATCCTTGAAACAATTTTATCTCCTATGCACACCTTGCATCTCAGGATTTCGAGAAACTAAATTTGAAGAATTTTCTTGAAAATAAAATTATTTTCAGCCACGTGACGTTCCTCTACGCTGGTTCTTTGAAACTTGTTGGATTCTTGACGTTGTGCACACCTTGCACTTGGACCTGAGCTTCTTTGATTCTCTTTGAACTTCTTTGAGTCAATCTGAGACTCATTCAATGCACTCCTTGCGTTCAGGATGAACACCTTGCATACAAGTATTAGAAGAGAAACGATTGAAACTCAACCATCTTCGTCACAAATTCATACAATAAACCTCTCGATCACTCATACATGAAATGAACTGTAACAATCATACATACAGAATAACATTCATGCAATCACATTTGAGATGAACACAATCCAAGGACTGGGACAATTTTCATCTGTTCTATTCATTCATAAAAATGAAAATTACATAGTGTTCCTCTATTCTACTCTGCTCTACTAATCTCTCTTACAATAGTCCTCCATACTGATCTATAATAATGAAAAAATCAACTATCTAAGGACCATCTCCTCGAGATCTCTCGTCCTGTCTGAACCCTATCATTTCAAACTTCAAAACTAACACCTACTCTGTTCTGTTACAATAACTGCTAATTACTACCAGATAGAGTCGACACTCCATATCTGCAATTCTTACAGTGCTTCAAGACTTTACAAACAAGTTACAATTTAAAATGTTGTTTACAAAAATATCTCAACCACCCAATTAAATTCTGAGTTAAATGCTCGATTTGAAATTCTGTCATTGTTGAGATGTCCTCTGTTTGCCTCCACGCGTGCACTATTGACATTGAAGGCGATGCTCCTGCATTAGACATAATAACATAGGAAATAACCAACTACTACAAATACCTCCTAAGAGATCCCATCGACGACAGAATGCCAACGATCCACAAAATCACCTAAAAATACCCTCCCTAGACACTCAGGAACAGAATGAAGCCCTAATGAGACCCATCACCGAAGAGGAAGGAGATCAAGCAGTTAAAGAAATGCCCCCAGGTAAAGATCTAGGTCCAAATGGGTTCACGACATATTTCTTCCATTACTGTTGGCCAATGAGCAGAGAATAAGTATGGCAAGTGCTGGAGGAACCAATAACTTCAGGGAAAGTTCTCTCAGTATTCAATGCCACTTTCCTCACTCTCATCCCAAAGGAGGAAAGAGTAATGCATCCTAAGAAATACATACCGATATCTCTCTGCAATGTTATCTACAAAATTATTACTAAGGTCATTTTCATGTGTCTCAAACCAATTATGTCATACATCATCTCCAAAGAGCAAGCTGGCTATGTGGAAGGCAGGCAAATCGTGGACAATGTCATCCTAGCTCGTGAAGTCATCCACTCGCTAAAAACAACAAGGACTCCAAGTATTCTCATCAAACTCAACCTTTCCAAATATTTTGACAGAAACAACTGGCAATAGATGCGCTCCCTCCTTGAGGCCTTTGGCTTCAAAAGTATCTCGTTGTCTTGGATCATGAGGCTCACTTCCTCAAATTTCTTCTCTATCTTAATCAATGGAGTTCCCTCCCAACCTTTCTATCCCTATAGAGGTATTTGACAAGGGGACCTCCTCCCCCCCTTTCTCTTTTTTACAATGGTGGAAGGATCGGGGCGCTACCTCAAGGCCTCTATTGTGGAGGGATCCCTTAAAGGTCTACCTCTTCACAACATCCATCCTTCCCCCTCTCACAACCAATTTTTCAATGACACCCTTATAATGAACACACAGAAAACCCAGGAAGCCACTAAGCTCAATTCAACCCTAACAAACTTCATTGAAGCTTTAGGTATGGCCTTAAACCTTGATAAATCACATCTCTATTTCTTCAATACCTAGTGGTTATTCAAAATCACATCTCTCGACTTCTCTGTATCTCCAAGAGATCCCTTCCGTCCAATTATCTAGGCGTTCCCCTCATAGGAGCGACCACCTGTAATATATCCTGGGATAGTCTAGTGCTATCCATCTCCAACAAGCTTAGCAACTGGACCTTTAGATCACTTAACCTTGCATCTCGATTGTTTCTTTTAAAATATGTTCTTCAAGCTCTGCCAACCTACCTCTTTACTTCTCTAGCAACACCCCAGTCTGTCGTCAAGGCCATTAGAAACATCCAACACAACTTCTTATGGCATGAGCATCACCCAAAAACAAAGTGGGCGTTGGTAGGATGGGACAAAATTTGCAGGCCTAAATCCTTAGGGGGACTAGGGCTTCAAGATCCAAGAAAAATCAATTGAGTAATGGGGCCCAAACTTTGGTGGCATTGGCTCAAGCACCCCACAAAACTCTGGGAAAGAATATGGAAAAGAAAGTATGCTCCCACTACCAGAGAAGAGAAACTAATTAGATTCAATGATCAGGTTTAGGGATACAATATATGGAACATGACCTGGAACAATCGAATGCTCATATAGAAGCATGCTTTCTGGGAGATCCATAATGGAGAACACTCCTTGTTCTGGCAAGACTCCTGACAACAACAACTGCCTCTAACCACCCTTGAATACCTCATCCCCATACATCAACAAATGTAGTCCGGGGACTCCCTGCATGTAAAGGATCTATGGAAAGAAAACGATCGGCACCGGCCCTAGCGTAGTTGGAAGACTGAACCTCATAAAATTTACGTTCATACGGAGCTGGACCTACAAGCCTGGAAATATTGTACAAATCAAATGAAAATACACATCAGGGTGGGCCCATATATACTAATATGGGGGCACTCCACAATAGGAAGTTTCTCAGTCAAAGAAGCTTATTATCTATAGGAAAATTACTAGAAGAAACCATGGGAGCGCATCTCAGGAAAGATCTGGAATCCAAAATTCTGGTTGAAAGTGTCAATCTTTTTATGGCTTATTGTCCAAAATTGCATACTTACTTGGGAAAATATTCAGAAAAGAAGATTTGTAGGCCTCTGAATCTGTCCCTTTTGTCAGTAACAGGAAGAAATGTGGTGCAATACCCCTTCTCCCCTAAGGGCTTCTTGACCTCTCGGTCTTGGATCGTTCAAGATACTAAGTCAAATTGACTCTTTGGGTCCTTGTGGGTACCCAAAATTACTATATACATGCCCCTTTTTCTCCTGAGTGACCACAGGCTATGACTGTGGATTAGCTCCTTCATAATTTCAGGCTTCGGGGATATCTCGATCTTTAGCTTTGACACTTTTCGAAGTGTTCTCCTCCAAAATCTAGACCTTGCACCGTGTGTCTTCTTTGATTTTGACGGCCCAAAAATGCTTCAGGTTCCCTTACACACAAACCTTCGGACTTTCAACTTCTGGACCTCCTAATCTGCTACCATGTGCGTTCTCCACAATAGAGGCTGGCATTATTAGACCTAGCCAAAGTTCTTACTTTGCACCAGTGGTAATGGTATTCAAGAAAGATAACTCATGGTGTATGTGTCCAAATTATAGAGAGATCAACAAGATCACTATTAAAGATAAGTTTCCAATTCCTGTCATTGATGAATTGTTAGATGAACTACATGGAGCAATCTATTTCACAAAATTGGATCTCCGTTTAGGGTATTATATAATCAGAATGAAGGAAAAAGATATCCCAAAAACAACATTTTGAACTCATGAAGGCCATTATGAACTTTTGGTCATGCCTTTTGGCCTTACAAATGCACCTTCCACATTCCAAGGGTTGATGAATTCCATTTTCAAGCCTTTCCTTCGAAAATTTGTGTTAGTATTTTTTGATGATATACTAATCTATAGCAAGTCTTGGGAGGATCATGTGCGACATGTTGACAAGGTTCTACAACTACTAAAGGAGAAACAACTATATGCCAAACCATCCAAATGTTTCTTTGGATTAAAGGAGGTAGATTATTTGGGTCATATTGTATCTCATGAAGGTGTC
>JASDQU010371818.1:33720-58166 GCA_032191745.1 Picea mariana | reverse complement strand
ACCCTTTGATATTCAGTCCTAGTTACCATTTCATGTTGGTGTTGGACCAATGCTTGTTGTGCTTGTGTAACTTCTGCTTTTAGTCTATCGATGATGACACTCTGTGCTTGAGATTGATATGCTTGGTGTTCTTCCATAGCACTCATCTCTTCCCTGGATTGAATCAATGCTTGATGGGTCTATACCAATTCTTCTTTTAGCTTATGAATGAATGATGGCACCCTGTGCCTGAGATTGGGATGCTTGATATTCATTTATTTCTTCTCTGGAGTGAATTAATGCTTGATGGGTCTGTGCAAGCTCTGCTTTTAGTCTATTCATGATAGTACTCTATTCCTGGGACTGCTATGTTGTCGTCAGTAATTTGCCTCTATTTTGAATCAAGATTTGTTGAGATTGCAATAGTTCTTCCTCCAGTCTCTTAATAGTACCATTCTGCTCAAAGAGTTGAGTTGTTTCCTCTGAAATTGGAGTGTCTGTCTGTATCCAAGCATCAACCATCTCTTGTGTTTCTACAGGAATTACATCTTCATCCTGAACTACTGCTTATTCTACCATTAATTCCTCAGGGTCTGTCTGTATTCCTACAGAAGTTGTACTAGATGCTTTATTAGGAAGAAGATTTCTTCCTTGCATTCTACCCTTTTTGTTTTTCTTTCTTCTGTGGATCTTGTATGATAGTTCTAACTGTTTCCTCAATTCCTTGATGATCTCCTTGAGTTTTCCCACCTTCTTCTTTAATACCACAACCCTCTTAGCCTTTTTCTTCAATAATTTGTTTTCTTTCTTTAATTTCCTAATTTGTTTCTGGATTTTGGCTGATTTCTGTTTATGAGGGATCTAGAGGTCTTCTTCATTTCATCCATTAGATGGTTGTCCCTCTGTTCCTTCCAAGTGCTCTGGTTGTCCAAGAGGGTCTCCTGTTTAAAAAAGAAATTCCTCTTGTGCTATGTCATCTGGAAAAGACATTTCAATATCGGGAAAGTCTTCAGTTGGTTTTGAAGAGGAGGCTGGTTCTGGGTATTTTTCCAGATTATTTTCATCTCTGTCAGTTAAGGTTCCTAAATGCCCCAAAACCTGAGCTATTTTTATCTCATAGCTCTTCAAAAAGTGTCTTGTCAGGTGCTCTGCTGCAGGTTGGGTGTCTCCCTGATTATCCTTTTGCGCTGTCTGCTCTGCTTGCTCAATTGCTTGAACATTTTCTTGTAAAGGTTGTTCTATGAAACTCTGAAGTTCTTCAGGATGCTCTGTTGCATCCTGAATTGCTTCAGTTGTTTCTTGAGTTTGTTTTCTTCTCTTCCTTGTCCTAGGGGGGGATCTAAGAGCAACCATTGTTCTCTTCTTTCATTTTGTTAATGCTTGTGGCTATGAGGTCTGGGCCTCAATGATTTGAGAAGGTTCTGCTTCAATTTCGGTTTGAGGCAGTGGAATTTCTCTTTGGGTGGTGGTTGCCTGCTCTAGTTTTGGAGGTCTATTGGTCTCAATCAGATTCTACCAAGTCAAATGAGGTTGACTCAATGCTTTATCCACTATTAGTTTTACTAATCCGTGGTGGCTAATGACAGTAATAAGATCCTTGGACTTTTGTGTTCTTAAGGCAACTTCATGTAGTATGGTATGCAGGAAGAAAGGTAGGTTAAGTACTAACTGTTGTTTTAAGGCTACCAACAATTTGAGATGGCGAGGTCGAATTACATCGTATCGTCCATCACAGGTGATGTACCGCTGAACTATCCCCGCCAATTCCTTCCACGGTTCATTGAGGGTACTGAGATTAAGTCCCTTTCCTTTTTTATCCAATTCTTCCCCAGGTTCTGTGAACGATTCCATGGATTCCCTCAGCTACGTGTATTTCCCTGTCCATTGAATGCCTATGTTAGGGAGGCCTATGAATTCTGCTATGATTTCTGGGGTAACTGAGATTTGTATGCCTTGCACCGTAGAGATTTATCCTTGCAGGTTTTGAAAGAATTCGAGCGTGACGTTTGTGTCATAACCTTGCAAGTGGCTAAAGTACTCAGTCCACCCTAGGTGATGTAGGATTTATATTGCCTATTCTATAACCTAGAGTAATGTTGGCTCTCTGCGCACACTTCTGCCACCCATATTTCTGTGAGAAAGAAAGAACGACTATCGTTCCTGTTTACAAATTTGGTTAGACTAGCTTTGGAGAAGCAGATGCCAAAAATGAAAAATATCAGTAACAACAAATGTATACAGACGTGGGTTTTATATTTATTGCAATCATTACAGCTAGTCAAGAAGTGTGCCGAGCATCCCCCTCATTAATGTAGAGGTCATCCTCGACCGTCAGTTTAGGCGGAAGAAATGAGTGTAGTTATTTTCGGGTGAGAGGTAATGATTGCATTGTTGTCGCCAATAGGGGCTAATCATATATAATTTTCAAAAAGACACATGCCACCAAAAAATCATTTAAACGACAGTCGTTTGATGTGTGGAATTTGTAAAGTTATTACACCTATGTGCAAAAAAAAAATTGATTTATGGAGAAATCAATCAAAAATAAATTAAATCTGTTCATTTTTATTTTTTTTAATAGTCCACATAACATAATATTGTTACTTTTCCAGGTGATTGAGTATAACTGATATGATAACCTCATTATTTGAGTAAAGGAGATCTAGAGACACGCATAAACTTGGTACTTTGAGATAATCTTCCATACCATAGGCAGAGCCACTGCTGTCGGCAGGCGTCCATAGCCTTGGCAGGGTTGCCTTTTAACCCTTAGATGAGCCTTTATCCTTAATACACATGTGAATCATCTTTTTTCAAAAAGACCATTATCCTGGTTTGGTAGCCAGATGATGATAATTCCACTCACTAGATTGTAACTTAAGTGAACAAGCCATCTCGTGATGAGACCTCTTGTCCTTCGACAAAATAAAATGTCAAAGGCCATTGCCCTGGTGTGGTAGCCATAGTGGGAATGTCACTTACGTTAGTATCCTATGATCGTGGTAGGTGGGCTTGTGATGAGACCCCCCATTCTTTATGAAAAGGTTTGTATTGTGTATCTTTATTTATTTGTATCTTTTCTTAATAAATATTTGAATTGTCTTTTCCTAAGAAGACCATTATCCTAGTTTGGTGGCTAGATGATGATAATGCCACTCACTAGATTGTAACTTAAGTGAACAAGCCAACTCGTGACGAGACTTCTTGTCCTTTGACAAAAGAAAATGTCAAAGGCCATTACCCTGGTGTGGTAGCCATAGTGGGAATGTCACTTACGTTAGTATCCTATGATCATGGTAGGTTGGCTCGTAATGAGACCCCCCGTTCTTTATGGGAAAAGTTTATTATATATATATATATATATATATTATTATTATTATTTTTTGATAAGGGAGGCTCATCTACTCCTTAAGAGTAAGGGATGGTATAAGGAAGTGTAAAGATGCCAAGTAAAAGTGTGTTGAAGACCCCTTATAATATAGAGGCAGAATATCATTTAGGTATATTTGTATATATAAGGGAAAGAAACAACTTATGGTGGCGATCGATTATGAACGAGGTTTAAGATATTTTGGAGAGATTATTCCACAAAATATTTTTTTTTTGATAAGGTGTGAGGAACCATCCACAAAATAATGACAGATCATTGTAATGACGATTAGAGATAGTGTTGGTGAAAATTATTTGATGAAAGCCTCACTTACAGAGGAATGGCTAGCATTTGAATGGTAAAGAAGGGAACGACAATCGCACGAAAAGGAACAACAGTTGTTCTGTTAAAAAAAAGGAACAACAGGTGCACGAAAAGGGAATAGCAGTTGTTCCATTCAAAAAGGAACAACAGGCGTGTGAGAAGGGAACAATAGTTGTTCCGTTCAAAAAGGAATAGTAGGCGCATGAGAAAGGAACAATAGTTGCGCGAAAAGGAACAATAGTTGTTCCGTTCAAAAGGAAACAATAGGCACGTGAGAAAGGAACAGAAGTTGCTCGAAAAGGAATAGCAGTTGTTCTGTTCAAAAGGAAATGACAGGCGCGCGAGAAAGGAACAATAATTGCGTGAAAAGGAAGAGTAGTTGTTTCGTTCAAAAGGAAATGACAGGCGCACAAGAAAGGAACAATAGTTGCGTGAAAAGGAACAATAGTTGTTCCGTTCAAAAGGAAACAATAGGCGCGCAAGAAAGGAACAACATCATCATGAACATGTAAAAGACAGAGTCTGTGTGATAAAAAAAAATGGGAGTATGGAATAGAAGAACGTGCTAATTGTAGTTATCTGTCTCGATTCTTGTTTCCTAGATGACTTTTTATAAAAAAAAGAAAAATTAACCACTCAGTTGGAAAACTATGTACAGTATAAACAAAATACATCGTTTATGGAGTTGGGGTGGCTAGGTTGCCTTCCCAGCCAACCAAAATCTGCACCGTAGGGTCTTTACTTACTTCTTGATAGAAAGAATATTTTGAAGTTGGCTGGTGGTAAAGTCACAGCCGGTGTCCATTGACCAGAAAGGGTGATCTAGACCCATCGATGGTGCTCAAAGTAATTGTGCCATTATCATGGAATTCATTAATTTCATATGGCCCTAGCCATCGTGTCTGTAATTTCCTAGGAAAGTCCTGAAATCTGGAATCATAGAGGAGCGCCCAATCGCCTTTCTTGAATGATTTCTTCTTGATATGATTGTTGTGCCAGGTTGCTCTCTGTCGTTGGATAACAGCTGTGCACTCCACACCAGACAAGCATGCTTCATCCAATTTGTTGAGTTGTTGAAGGCGTCGTTTATGTGCTTCAGTAAGATTTAGTCCAATTTCCTAAGCCATTCTTAGGGTCTTGATCTCAAAATCTATTGGGAAGATGGGTTCTTTACCATAGAATAGATGGTAAGGAGAGTAGCCAGTGGTGTTATGCCAGGTTGTACGATAAGCCCATAAGGAATTTGGGAGCTCAGTAGCCCAATTCTGTCGGTTTGTTGAGAAAGTCTTCATCAGAATTGCCTCTAGGACCTTATTGGTGCTTCCTACTTGCCCGTTTTCTTGTGGGTGGTATGGAGAAGTAAATCTGTGCTTGATGTGATAGCTATCCAGGGTGGCGTTGATTCTATGACCTGTAAATTTTGACCCTCCATCAGTAATTATTTCTTTGGGTAGTCCATACCGTACAAACAATTTGAAAAGGAATTCGATGACTACTTCTTCTATTGCATTTGGTAAAGCTTCCGCCTCTACCCATTTGGTCATGTAGTCCGTTGCAACGAGAATATAGGAATTTTGATTTGACTTTGGATTAAAGGGACCGACGAAGTCCAATGCCCATGTTTCAAATGGTTCTATGACTAGCTGTGTTTTCAAGGGCATTTCATCAGCTTGACCTGGTTTCCCCATCCACTGACAGTTGTCGCATGTCTAGAAATATTTCTTGGCATCTTTGAATATTGAGGGCCAATAATAGCCCATCTGTAAGATTTTGTGTCAATTCCTATGGTCTACAAAATTCCCCCCACAGGGCTTGTCATGTCCTTATTTCAGTATGTCATAGATTTTGTCCTCTCGTACGCATCGTCGGATCTGGAGATCAGCTCCTGTGTGGAAAAGATATCCACTAATCCAAGTGAATTGTGCGCTACGCTGGATGATTAGTCATCTTTCCTTTGATTATAAATGTGTTGGTAATCTTCCCGCTGCTAGATAGTTTGGTACATCAACGTACCAAGGTGGTTTTGTGTCGACAACAAACAGATGCTCATCCGAGAATTGATCCTCAGTTGTTAATGAGTCGTCTATTTTTGGGATGCGGGACAGGAAGTCTGCGACAAGATTTTCTCTCCCAGGTAGATATTTGATGGTGATATCAAATTCCTGCAATAATAATAACCATCGAGTGACCCGTCCATTAGTAATTGGTTTATTAGCTAGATATCTAATGTCAGAATGATCAGTATACATGTTAACTGGATAACCTATTATATAATGATAAAATTTATTGATGGCATGTATAACAACTAAGAACTCTTTCTTTGTTACTGTATAATTAAGTTTGGCTAGAGTTAGATTCTTGCTAATGAAATAAATGGCGTAGGGTTTCTTTTCTTCTTCCTGTCCCAGAACAATTCCTATGGCAATGTCTGAGGCATCGGTGGAAATTTGAAATGGTATTTTCTAATTAGGTCCTCTCAACACTAGTGTTGTTGAGATTAGTTTCTTGAGTCCTGCAAAAGCCACATCACATTTGTCAGGCCATTGAAATTCTACATTACCTGTCAAAGCATGTAAAGGTGCAATGGTTTTTGAAAAATTTGGCATAAATCTATGATAGTATCCTAAAGCACCAAGGAAACTACGTACCTCAGTTTGTGTGTGTGGAGTAGGTAGATTAAGAATTACCTCAATTTTTGCTGGGTCTACTCTAATTCCATCTGCAGAAATGTAATGCCCTAATACCACACCTTTTGTCATCATCATGTGACATTTTTCGTGGCTTAGACATAACCTGGTAGTGATGCACCATTCCAATACCCTCTCCATATTATTCAAGGCTTGATCGAAGTCATCGTTGTACGGGGTGAAATCATCCATGTAGACTTCAAGCCCTTCACTAATCAGATCACTGAATATGCTCAGAATGGCCCTTTGGAATGTAGCTCGAGCATTACAAAGTCCGAAGGGAAATAATTTGTAGGCAAAGGTACCCTAGGGACATGTGAATTCCGTTTTATCCTGACCTTCTAGGGTAATCTAGATCTAATTGTAGCCGCTGAAACTGCTTAGGAAAGAGAAGAATTTCTTCCATGCCAAGGTATCTAGGACCTGATTGATGAAAGGTAATGGAAAATGATCTTTTTGAGTAGCTTTGTTTAGTTCCCTATAATCAACGCAGATTCGCCACTTCCCATTTTTCTTTGGGACGATGACTAATGGGGAAACCCATCGACTATCTGAGATAGGGTATATAAAATCTATGTCTGAAAGCTTTTGTATCTCTTCTTTAACAATATCTATGAGGTGGGGGTTTAGTCTTCTTTGCGATTGTCGGATAGGTCGGATGTCTTTCTCAATATAAATGTGGTGTGTGCAGAGTTGTGGATCAATACCTTTCATACCAGAGTACTCCTAGGAAAAAGCTTGCTGGTATTTAGAGAGAGTTTGGATTAGCTTTTGTTGTTTTTTCTCTTCTAGGTTGGAATTAATGTTTAGAGACTTCCCTGGTGCGATCTCAATGGATTTGCTGTTGTGAATAGTGGTATTTGGAATTTGTTGTTCCATTATATCTTCCAGCGGGTCTCCCTGTGCTTCATAGTCTAGAAAAACTTGGAGCATCTAGCATGTTGGGTTACTTACAACGGTTGGGTTGTTAATAAACCCATTGATTACATTAGCCTCTATCTCATTCTTGTGCTTGAGGGCTTCTTCCATCGTGAGTGGGACACACAGATCCTTCTCGGGATATCGCGGTGGTGGCAATTGCGGGTGTATGATCGTTGGACTAGGTTTGGTTGGAGGATATAAGATGAGATTCCTTGTAACCTCTCCTCTAGCAATTTTCATTGTACCTTGTCGAAAACCTATGTACGCATCAACTGTAGAGAGCCATGGTCTACCCAATATCAATGGATTCCCTTCAAGTCCACTTCTTGGGTTGATGATGAGAAAATCTGCAGGATATTCCCAAGAATCAACTGAAATGGCTATATCATGTAGTGTGCTGAGTGGTTTGACCACTGATCGATCGACCAATTGCAACATGATCGGGGTTGGGTCAAAAGAGTGAAGACCCAGGGAATTGCAGGTTTCCATAGTTAGAATATTGATGGCTTCCCCCAAATCAACTAGGGTATTTGGAAAGGAACAACCCTGAATCTGAATTGTTACTATGGGGTTCCCCGAATCTGCATATTTAACTGGTGTTTCTCTACCCAAAACTAGATCATATAAGGCTCCCACTACATGAACTATTGATGATGAATTTTTTATTTTTCTGATGGACTTCCTCCCACATAGCTCCTTGATTGTCTTTGCATAGATCGATATGTCTTGCAGGGCTTGCAGGAGTGGAATTTTGATGTATAAATTCCTGAGTTCCCCTACAATGTCGAAGTCAAGATATACGGTGGGTTTCACTATCATCAGTCTTTCGGGGAACAGAGGGGAGGGAATTGCATCCTTATTAGAGTCTTGTGATTTGACAGTGTTCCTCCCTTGCCTGATTTCTTCTGTTATTACCACAGTCAAGGGTGTTATTGCTGGTTTTTTTTCATTCCCCTGTTCTTGGGGAATGCCATTTTGTTCGGGGGAGATGATGCACCCCGATCTTAACCGAAGTTCATTGCACCCTACTAGATTGATTTTCCCTTCTCCACTTTCCATAATCTGGACGAGCTAAGTTGGTCTGTTATTTGGATTTGGGTGGGGTTGGGCAGGTAATTGAGGGCACAATTGTGATTGGGGCAGTGGGAGTGGAGTTTGTAATGGAGGTTGGGTTTGAGAGGTCATCCCCATAGGTTGGTTATTCATCCCCACGGGGCTCTACCAGTTCTAGTTCCAATTTGGGTTTTGGGCAGGTGAGTTAGGCCATTGTGGAGGGTAGGTATTATTCAAATTTTTCTAGGATGAGGTGGGGTATTATGAATTTGGTCAATTGGAACTTGTAGTTGGTTGATTTTCCAGTTGGGATTTGTGGCAGGATGGTTTGGCCAGGTAGGAATTGCAGGAGGGTACTGTTGGGGCTGCCAGTTCTGATTAGTAAATGGCTGACCCTGCCATGTGCTGCCAAAATTCTGTTGTTGATTATACTGTCTAGGATTCTACTATTGATTGTACTGTCTAGGAAAGAAAGAGGAAGGCTCCTGGAATGTATTTTGAGGCTGGGACTGCCACTAACAATGCTGAGCCATCAGATATAATGGTTATGTTTCCTCTTCTGCTTATTTGAATACAAATTTCAATCCAGGGAGTGATGGGCATTCATCTGTGTCATGATCCTTGTCACAAATAGCGCAAACCCAAACTATATCCAAGGGGCATTCCCTTGGACCATGTTTCTTTCTGCACCTGTGGAAAAATATATCCAAGGTCTGCTCTGCCTCTACCTTTTTTTGTTTGGCCTGCAATACATCCAATTGTGTAGTCAGAGTGCTCAAAATATATGTTTTAAAGTTTTCTAGGAGATTACCGACTTCAACTCGCGTAGCACTCCCGCTGGAGATATTGTTATTTCTTGTGAGGGACATCCACATTCCTGACCTGGTTCGTGTACTTCCTCATGATCACCTGATACACAATAGAACAATATCTTCATAAGTTTCCTAATAAATGTCACCTTTCCCCATTAAATTCAATGTTTCTACCCATTCATCTCTCATGCCTTTGATCAGAGTTTCTTTGAGTACTTCACCTAGTAATATACCATAGGGTGATCTTTGCAAATTATATTGAAATCTTTCGACATATTCTTCTAATGATTCATTTTCTTTCGCAGTCATTTGAAAGATTTCATCTTTTAGGTCTTTGGTTCTGCAATAATCCTGATATTTTAACAAGAAGTTTTGTTTCATATAGTCCCATGAATTGATGGTTTCACCTCCCAATCCCATGAACCAGCGTAGGCCTTCTCCCTTCAAGGTAGAGGGGAATAGTTTTAATTTTTGGGGTTCAAAGGTGTAATCATACCCTCTACATAGGACATCAAATTCAAATAGGAATGCATCCGGGTCTTCTGAAATCAGTCCATGGATGGTTGGCAGGTTTTGTAAGGGTATTGCTTTCATGGGGGCATTGGCAATTGGATCAACTATTGGATACTCCAGCGTGGAGGTCTGAGGTTGTTGTTGATTTGGTTGTGCCATTTGATCGAAAATGTGCCAAAAATTTTCAGGAGATTCTTGATATGGGTATTTTATTTGAAATTGTTGATTATTTGGTCTTCCAAGGAATTTGAATGCACTCCCTTTATTTGGGATTTCGTATATGCCTTCTTCTTTCACAGGAGAATCAAGGTCATGTAGTGATGGTGGGTATGCCTAGGTGACCCCACTAGTTTCTCTTATTCCCTCCTCCAGATTATTAGAGCTTCCCTCTTCTAAGGGGTTGAGTGGTGGGAGATTTGTATTCTGAAAGCTCTGCTCAGTCCCTTTAGTTTTCCTATGAATCTCAACGTGGGCCATAATTGGTGAAACTATTTCCTGAGGGATTTGAGTGGGTCCTTTCCTAGGTCCAACCGAAGCTTGAGATTCACCCTTTTTGATGATTTCGTTTATGAAAGTGCTTCTTCCAGGGATCACCGAACCCTGGGTTTTGGTAATTTTTGGTGGGGGTTTTGGTTTTGCAAGATCCTTCTTTCTAGTCATACACACTTCACACAACAAAAAAAGAAATTTCAACAAAAGAAAGCACCTATGAAGCCTCTTAAGTGTCAACTGGAGGTAAGCGTTGGCAAAAGGATTTTACTTATTACCTGTGTAGGTTCTTACCTTCCGTCTTCAATACCTGGTCCTCAAGAGACACAACCTATGCTACCTTTGACATTCTCCCCGACAATGGCGCCAAAATGTTGGTGTCTAAAGATGTCCTAAAACCAACCTTAGTTTAACATTAATTTATCAACCCGGAGATTCATCTTTTATCTCAAGAATATCAGCAAAGTCTATGCAGGTAGCCTAAAATCGTGTAGCTAAACCAAATCTGATTTCATCAACAATCAAGTTCCTCAACCATTCACCAAAGATTCTAAGAACTAATGGAATAGAGGTCTGATTACTAAGATGTTGTAAAATGGAAAAGAACTAAATAATCTATTGAATTCACTTAACTAAAAAGAAGTAATTGAATCTAAGTAAGGACTTGCAAAATTAACTATCAATTACGAATTCTGATTACTGGAAAGGAAATAACAAGTTACTCTATATACATAAAGAAACAACAATTGTAATCTAATTAGAAAGGACAGCTAATGTAACTTTAACCAAAAAGGAACAACTATTGTAACTTTAACCGAAAGGAACAACTATTGTAACTTTAACCGAAAGGAACAACAATCGCAAATCTAAGGAAAAGGAACAACGTGGATGAAAATGTGAGGAACTGTCAAGCAATAACTTCAGAAATGGAAATCATAACGGAAATCATTAATAACTAATGGAAATCTCTGTCTTCTATACGCAAACAATCATAAAATCATTAACACACTTATGCATTTATCCTTGGCTATTGTAAAACAGATTTGAATCACAAAATGGAAATCAAACTTTGAACTAATACAATTACAAAACGAGACAGTAGCTCCTTCAGACTAGGCCCTCAGTCTTCAGAATTACTGCTATGAAAAACTCAGAGCACAGAAATGATAAAAACACTCAAAAATTTCATTGATTCCATGGCTAGTAAAACATTTACAAAAACTACTTGCAGAGAGAAATTCTGAATCTAAATACTTGAATGCATTCTTTTCCTGTTTTCTGGATCTATTACCCTCTTATATATTACAATAGTTTGGGTAAATCAAGCTATCTTGATCGAAAGATCCTCAGGATTGATTTACTATTATAAAGTTACAATATAGACAATCCATTATTTTCAAAACTGCTTTGCGCCTAAAAAGTCTTCAACCTTTACTAGCTTGCGCATAGACAAAATCTCTTTGGTTATCTTTGACAGTTATTTATCCAATTCTACAATAAAATCAAACCATTCCAATAGTAAATTAGAATCTATTTAATAAAACTTTAATAACAACCCTAAGAGACATATTAATCATATTCTTTCCTATCTATCCCTAACTATCTGAAGAATCAATCAAAATCATATCATGAACTATGGGAAAAAGGAAGATATTTATACCTTTTTAGTAACCCAACAGAAACCTCGTTAAAAAATGAAATAGAGGTTACGAGCATAGTTCTTGTTTCTGTGTCAAGCTCGTTAAAAAATGAAATAGTTTTCCCCCTCTCTATTTGAGTCATGTCCTTCATCTAGTATTTGAAGATTTATTTCATTCTCCTTTACAGTTGGATGAAACAAAGCTTGGGGGACATTTGCCTCAGCCTCTGTACTTCATCATGAAGTTGAGCCGCTAGCTTATTAAATTGGGGGCTAAGTACCAACCATCCCTATGTTATGAGTTGGGAAGTCCAGGCATAGTTTTCTATGGTTCAAGATTGTGTAAAAATGAAACCACCTGTCTCAAGCATAGTTTCCTCTGGTTCAAGCTTGTGTAAAAATGAAACCAGGTCCAAGCATAGTTTTGGCTCGTTTTAAAGCTTATGTAAAAATGAAAACAATCCCGAGATTAGTCTTTTTTATTTCTCATGCTCGTAAATACATGAGAATAAGTTACCGAGCTTAGTCTTTGTTCTTTCTCATGCTCGCAAATAAATGAGAATGTAACCGAGTATACTTTTATCACTTTTTCGGAATCGTAAAGGTTATACGAAAAATGAACCCCCTGGAGTTCCCTTTAAGCCCTTTTCAAACTCTCTAAACATGAAAAGATTGTTGAGCGATCTTGTTCTTTTCATGCTCGTAAAATTATTTGAAGAAAATGTTTGGTGGGTGATAGTTTATCACTTTTTCGGTCCTATCAAACTACTTTACGAAAAAGGAACTGGGAGAGTTCTCTTTAAGTGTTTTTCAGACTCTCAAAATATGAAAAACCCTAGAGTTGTCTATCCTTGGACTCGTTAAACAAACATCGAAAGGCCCATGTGGGATCGAACCACTCCTTCCTAGGGTTCGTTATACATACTCCGAGGGACTCATCCAAAGGATGAGCTTACATTTCAAGCATATGTTATCGTCTTCAAGCTTGTGTAAAAATAAAGAGGTACTCACTAGAAATGGTGGGGGGAAAATTGGGAAAGAAATGTGTCTAAAACTGTATTCCATAGAATAGTCACTTTTGAACATGACACCCTTTCAATCGCCTTGTGTCTAGGTTGGAAAATCCGCTCATCTTTTGATCCTAATCATAAGATTACCCGTTGGTCTGTGATCCCTATTGTTGAGTCAGTATTTCCAAGACAATTGTCGTGTCGTCAATATGTTCAAAGAGAAGTTCAACCTAGAAAGCCTTATGTTGCATCAGCCATTTATGTAGTCCTTAAGCCTTCTATTGTGTCAACCATCCCTGAGTCAGTTCTGAGTTACTGGTTACTTTGATCTACATTAAATATTTTTACCCATTTCATGTCATTGATGGGGGATACATTAAGGCCCTCCTGTGACGAGTTTTTTCCTGTCGACTTCAACTCATTATCCATTAATTAGACTTAGAAACTGATTAGTACCTTTGAACTTGCATGCTTCAATGGCAGGTTTCCTTGCTTTCAATAGTGGGTTTTCATTATTGACCCCTGATCGGGAGATTTCGCTGAGTGTTTGACTTCAGCTCATTAATTCACATTTTTTGGATTGTACTAGTGTACCTTGGGAGTCATTAACATTAATGGTGATTTCCCTCGCACTTGTTAATGGTGTACACTAATGACTAGTAATCAAGTGGTTTCTACCATGTTCGACTTCGACACATATATTTGCATCGTTAGATTCGTACTATAGAGTGGTGGAGATGAAGACCCTGGATCTTTTCTAACAGATTCATGTTGTGTTGGAGTATTTTCATTTTGTACTGTTGCATAGATCCACATTGTATGTCTCATGGCTATGTTCAAATTTTAACATTTAACACATAGATCCACAATATTTTTGGTGGATATGTTCAAATTTGAGTCATATTGGCATGGATCCACAGTGTATGTTTGGTTTCCATGACCTGTCTTACTTGACATGGATCTTCTCATGCTGACATTTATGCTCTGAGTCATTTGTATTCTAAGTATGAGAATGCCTACCTCAGTGATGATATATTATTGTACTGTATTTCCTTGTTTGTTGACAGGTTTCCGACCGACTGTTCCTTGTTCCCTACACACACTCGACAAAGTATTTCATCTATCACTCTGTTCTAACTTTATACTTTGGGGGGCTATCTGTTACACATTATTTTCATCATCCCTATGATTTTTATTGATGTAAACCAATCTATTTCCTTCAGAGGGGTCAGTAGCCTGATTCCTGAAGAAAGAAGGGACAAGAACTTTTCTTGAGAAAAGAAGTTGCATTTTCCTTTGTAAAAACCCTATTAAAGAATATTTTTGCATGTTGCACTACAGCTAGGGTGCGAAAATGCCTAATTTTTGTAGGCTGCACTATAGCTAGGTCGCGAAGTGTTTGCAGGTTGCTATATAGGCAGGGTGCAAAAATGATCATACGTGGGAAAAACGAGCATCTTCTCGATGCTTCTAGAAGGAGAAACTTCCATGATGAGGTGGCATCTGAATGGTTTGGATATTTCTCTCTTTCATGATTTAGTGGGATCATCCTAACCTCCTCACCTTATCCTCTTCAACTTATAAAAGGAGAGGAGCTCTCATGGAGAAGGTGAGCTTTGGAGCTTTTGGGATTAACAATTGTTAGCTTGGCTAGATGAGCCACTTTGCCTAGATAGATTGTGGATATTATCAGATCTATGCTCTCAGAATTCTTGGAGTGGAATTGTGTGGGGAACGAAGGACAGTTGGAAGGGACCTTACAAAATCAAGACCACGGTTGTAAGCTCTCTTTCACATTTAATATGATACAGTAATATGATTCTTTCCTATAAAGCTTGTTGTGTTTTATTGTATGATTCCTTGATAACATACATAGGTTTATATTGAATTTATGCTATTACTATCACTTTGGTTGGTTGTGTTCTTTTGCAGGTTCATCATTGTATGAGCATTGGAATGGAGTTAGGATGGTGATGGCGAGAGGAAGTGACGTTTAAACGGTATGTCACCTATCCCTCTTTAGTTAGTAAATTTAATATCTAAAACTTAAGGAAATCGTTAAGTTCTGGTGTGTTTTGTTCTAGATCTACGTGGATCTAGGGATATTAGTTAGTGTCTACACCTACCAATTTATCCAATAACAATAGAATCACCTTCAATCGGTGGTGAAAGTCCTCTAAAAATCTGTTGGCCTCTGCTAAAGGAGCATGTGAAGGCCCTGCACTAGGTTCAGTATATCTGCATCTCCTGACATCCCTCTCATCATTGGATGGTCTTGCACCAACCTCATCCCTCTCCTACCCGTGGATCTCCCCACGGTGGTCTTATGGACCCCTAACGAGCCGACGCTCTGACCAACTCTACCCCCCATCCACGCGGCCCTAGATCTACACAAACAACAAACAAATGATAGTATCAACATCCATCCATACATAAAACATATGCTATACTATCAAAAATAAAAAACATCAAATACATCAACATACCTCTATGGTCCCAAACCTATCCAAGAGGTAAGACCATGTCTAGATCCCAACGTCAGTCCATCCTGCCATACTGTTACCATAGGATGATCTGTGGCATATGATGCCACACATGTGCTAGTTGGGCTGTAAAATAATGGCCACCCTCCCCACCCCCATGTCATACCAAGATCAATGTCCACCGCAACAATTGTGGCTCCTGTGCCTTAGGTGCATCCAAAAAAACTCTAGGGCGCAACATAGGCACCCTCTCCAAGAACTAGGCCACCAAGATCGACCCAAAGGAAAAATCCCCTGAGTCAGTAGCCCGACATCGGTTGAGTTGCCCCATAATCTTGGTTTGTAGCATCAAGCCCCAGGCAAAATTCTCTCCACCCAATGCCCTCTGCATAATCCTCAGCTAACCACCATTGATCCGGTGAGTAGCTAAGGATCCGTAGATCCTCATGATTATCACTACAACACAACGATGCACAAGGGAATCCATTGCCCCAATACACACCACCAAGCTTGACATAAATTCCTCCTCGAAACAATACATCTGTGATATAGGAGCATCTCTCTGTGTCAGCCAGCCAGCCAGCCAGCCACGTCAGGGTGTGCATTCAAGGCTGAAGAGAGGTGCAACCCTCATTTTCAAATTGAATTTGAGTCAATGTAATTAAATGTTTTAGGGTATTGAGCCTAAAAGGCCGTTCTTTGCATAGGTGTAGAAGTAGGTAGGCCTTTAATGCTTTGAAGGCTGAGATCTAGATCTAATTTGTGGACTAGATAGCCCATTCAATGTAATTGAATAGGGTAGGTGAGGTTGGAGGGAAGAGCTTGAAGAGCCCCCTCATGTAAAAGATCAATTTCGATCTCATTTAGTAAGTAGTTGTAATATTCGAGAGAGCAGAAGAGAAGGGGCCAAGACTCCATTAAAGTTTGAGCTCAGGAACACCTTGTAAAAACAAACATTTTCCATTTAATACAAAGATAAAAGTTTTCTTGCATAATTCTTGTGTTGAATGAATGTCTGTGTGTGTTCTATTTATGCTGTGAATGTATGTTGTGGTTGTGCATTTGCAAGAGTTGTTTTGATTTTCAGGCTTGAGAGGTCTTTGAGGCTTCACACCAGGAGGGTGTGACAGAACGCTGAGGGTTCTGATAGCCAGTGCACTGAAGCACTTCTGAACTCTACAGATTCAGAAAAAGGTGTGCCAGGTGGGCAAAGTAGCTGAAATCAACAATTCAGAGGAAGACCTTTGAGGTTGTTGAACACCTTAGGAAGCAAGGCTGTGGAGAAGAACACAGTTGCAGATAGAAACTCTCTTTGAGTTCTGTAAAGCTCTGCCAAGTGGGCATTGAGCCAGTGCAAGGAGTGCACAGGAGGTGATTTCTTAAGAAGTCAGAATCATCTGAGGATTCTTGACATTCTTCCAGGAGGACATTGAGACAATGCACAGGTAGGCACGGAGAGGAAGAGAACTCTGTCGAGTTCTGTAATTGAAGAAGAGGCCACTGAAGGATCTTTGTAGGGTTTTTGAACAACCTGAAGGACTCAACAATAGGTTGCTTGGGCAGACACAGTGCCAGGAGGACATCCAAATTCTCCATCTGCCAGAGAAAGGGAAAAAGGAATTAGTTCCTTAAGGTCTAAGTAACAGTAAAGCTCAGAAGAGATAGCACTTTGCGTGTAAAGACTCTGTAAGGAGTGCATAAGTTGAGGAATCCTTAAAGGATTTGAGAACAAAATCTCAGGAGGAACAATGTCGTTGAGAATGTGGGCGAGACTCAAATATGAAGAGCTCGAAGAACAAGGCAAAGGTCGAGGCCTTTAGCACTTGGAAAATCTTCCAATTATCAAAAGAAATCACATGCTCAGGGAGGAGCACATCTACTATCAGATGATCCGAAGAGATCTGGACCGTTGAAGGTTTCTACGTCCAGGAGGCAGTGCAGGAGGAGTGCACAGGAGAGATGATTTGAGCCATCAAATCTCGAGCAAAAAACCGTCAACTGTTAGATATGACAGGAGATGCACGGGGGTTAAACCTTTGTGAAAAACAAAGCGAAGGTCCCGAAAGGGTTGATATCAGGATTTCAACATTCAGAAGTTCAGGAGTCCTGAGGAAGAAAGTCCAGGAACTCAATATCAGAAGTCCCAAAATAGCAAAAGGGGATCTGAGTTGTCCATCTGGGGGAGGACGCGTGTCACAGAATCATCCCTTTCAGAGATTCGGGAACTGGGACTCACAGAGGTGAGCACCTTGACTTCACGAAGTGGTGAATTCGTGAAAGAATAAGAGCCATCCATTGGAAGGAGGACACGTGTCACGAGATCCTCTCTATCGAGGATTCAGGCATTGGGAGTCAGAGGAGGAAGTCTCTTGACTTCGTGAGTGGAAAAGTCATGAGAAGATTAGGACCGTCTGTCTGAGGAGGACAAGTGGCGGAGATCAAGGGATCTCATGAAATCAGAGGTTGAGAAGGTGAGAACCCAAAGGTTGGGTGCTCCAAGTCGTGAATTTTTGAAATCGTGAGGAGCAAGGACAACCATTGGATCTAGAGAACGAGAGGACTGTTGGATCGAGAACCCCATCGCTTATTGCATATTCGGGGGTTCAGAGGTTGAAAGGATCTCTCTTTAGCCTCAACCCTTCACGAAGGTGCGAGTTGTGAGAGGCGCTGGTATTTAAGTCCTAGCCTACGGTTACATGTAGAGTGCGTTGACAAGGAAAGGAGCCATACCCATATCGGCATCTCGNCCTCTCACAACTCGCACCTTCGTGAAGGGTTGTGAGAGGCGCTGGTATTTAAGTCCTAGCCTACGGTTACATGTAGAGTGCGTTGACAAGGAAAGGAGCCATACCCATATCGGCATCTCGGGTATCGTGAATCTGGAAAGGAGGAGTGAGGAGCTTTGACTCACGAACTCACGAGATTGTGAGTTGCAACAAGTGCCTTTGGAATTAGGCCTTGGTCATAGCGTTGTGGTTGCTTGGGGAGGAAGGGGCTTGGGCCTAGTGCTGTTTGCAAAGGGGAGCTTTCGAAGGACCTGTGGATCGATTGGAAGGAGATTCCAGCAGGGAATCTAAAAGAGTCGCTTCGACTCATAAAATAGATTGAACGATCCTTAAGACCAGGAGGTCGCATAGAGACTCTGTCAAGGCAGAGGTGGATTTTGCGTCAGTTTAGGTATCAGAGCCCAGATTCTGTTTGTATATTTCAGACAGGAGGAGCAGAAAGAAAGACAAAGTACTAGAGACACTCAGGTGCAGAGTGACAGTAGCAGATTTGCCAGGAGAGCAAACAGGGATAGTGATATGGCTACTGAAGGCTGAATATATGATGGAAATAAGAACCGGCAACAATAGGAGGACACTATCAGAGAGAAAGAGCTTGTGGACATCAGGGTTCAGATATGTGAGCTAGAGACTGGGAGAAATATCGATGATACTGAAGATGAATGGAGATCAGCTAAAAATATCAAGAACTTCCAGGAGGGAAGAGAAGAAGTTCCCAATTTCCAGGTCAGAAAAGAGTTGAGATCACTGCAGGATCTCATAGATTGTCATGAGGATAGCTAGGGAATTTCACATTGCTAGGTGGGCAATGGATCGAGATCACTGCGGGATCTCATAGACTGCCAGGAGGGTAGCAAAAAGTTTCCAATTTTCCAGGTGGGCAAGGAAACAGAGATGGGACTATTTGAAATCTCATGGACTTAGAGGTGAGTTCAAGACAACAAGGGTTGGTGATGAAGATGGGATCAGTTGATCTCATAGTCTACCAGGGAAGTAGCAGGGAAATCCCATATTGCTAGGTGGGTAGGGATAAGCAGATGAGACTATTTGAGGGTCTCATAAACTCAGAGTTAGGTTTGGATAAGAAGATGAAGCTGACAAAAGAGGAGGATCTGAGGGATCTTCTGATGATTGGGGGAATTCAGATATTCCTACCATTTTCCATCAAGGAGGAAGAAATCTGCATTGTAGATGTTGAGGCAGCAACAACAGAAGAAGGACAACCCGCTGAGACTGTCAGAGAAGAACTGCAACAGACTTTGGGAGCTGCCCAAGAAGAAAAGGAGAATGAGCATTCTGAGGAGTGGCTCAATGCTTTCAGCCAGGGATCTGAGGAAGCTGTAGCACTGAAGCTAGCAGTAGAAGAAGCCAAAGAGAAGGCAGGTAGATTGATCACTCCATGGGAGATGGAGATAGGGGTGCTGGAGGATTGGCTGAACAATCCAAAACCAGCAGGAGGACTGGTAGAAGTTGAGCTACCAGAGAAGGTGATTAAACAACAAGTCAGTCAAGGGGAGACTGTAGAGCTGAAATTTGCAGCAAGGTGGCAAGTTAAGTCCACAAAATATGAATAAGATGGCATGGGAGATCATGGTGATCTACCCAATTTTAGTCAATTTTTGCAGCTGAGGAGACTGCATAAACAGAGCCAGCCACTGGAGAAGCTGGATGAAGTGATCGAGAATATTAGGAGGCTGATGGTAGAGTCAACAGAGACTACCAATGATGATGCAAGAGAAGGTCCAGCCTATTACCCCGTAGGGTTTCTCCACCTTGACCTCCTGCTCACAGGATCGTTCTCAATCCCCTCTTTCAGACGAGCCGAAATTGGCTCTTTAGATTCCCAATTGGAATCCCTGTGCAAATACCCGATCCACAAGTCCTTTGACTTCCCTTCACAGCCTTCAGCACTTGACCATGGTTATCCCCGACTCTCTATCAGGGTTCGGGGTTTCATGGTTCTCGTTGTCGAGAACTCTTCGTCTCTCCAATCCCCGATTTGCGATGAGCTCTTTTCACGCGCGAGCCCTCTTGATCTTAGCTCCTATCGCATATGACCACGCCTTCGTGACCATGGCCTCACCTTCCTATCGGGAGTTCAATCCTCAAAGCCTGATGTGCCCTTTGTGCGCTATCCCTCCTGGATAGAACATGGTCCATATGATCTGTCTCCGTGTGACCGCAGTCAAGCCTCCATCAGAGTTTTGGCATTTGTGATGTCAAAGTGCACATGCCCTTTGGATCCATGATATTCCAATCCCCAACTCTTCCTGGGTCCTTGACACGCGTCCTGTCTGAGATCTACGAGTGTGATCTCTCCTCACAGCTTCTGCAGATCCGATGGCTGTCGACGATCCTGCACCAGATCTAACGGCTCAGATCACTTCTTCGTCTGCATGCCTGCTCCTACACTTAATCTCTATGCACCTTCTCCCAATTCAATGACTGTCGATATTTTTGAGTGAGATCCGATGGCTATCAGTGTCCTCGCTCTGTGCCCTTCCTGAGTTCCTTCTATATGTGAACTCGTCAATGGTCCAGATCTCTTCTTCGGGCTGATCTGACGGTTGTTGTTGCTCCTCCTGAACTATTGTGCTTTCTTCCTAGACTTGGAAGAATTCCACGTTCCAAAGACTTCGACCTTTGCGCTCTTTCTCCTCTGCGAGCTCCTTCTTCTGAGTTCTCGCTGCGTGTATGAAATGCTGCCCTTCTTGAGCTTCTGCCTTTTGAATCCTCAAAGGGTTCTCTCGACTACTGCACTCCTCGCAGAGTCTCCTCACGCACACACTAGTGCTATCCCTTCTAAGCTTTCACAAACACTCAGACCCCTTGGGGAATTTTATCCTTCTCCTCCCTCAGATGGAGAATACTTAGATGCCCTTCTGGCTATCCTACTCAAGCAGCCTCTGGTTGAGTCCTCCTCGGTATTCAACAACCCAGTGAAAGTTCACTCAGTGGACCTTTTCTCAACTTCTAGAACTCAAAGAGTTCTTTTCTCCTTCTGTGCCTATCTGCACACTTCCTCGACGCCCTCCTGGTGGAGTATCTTCTATTCCCCAGAACATTCAATGGTTCTGTCTCCTTCACCTGTGCACCTATGCACTCGCTCGATGCCCTTTTGGTAGATCTCTCAGAATCCTCAGTGATTCTACCTCTTCTGAACTCACAACTGAGTTCCTTCCTCTGTGCACTCCTTGCACTTGCTCAATTCCCACCTGGTAGAGCCTTTACAGAATCCTTAGTGATTCTGCCTTCTGTCTTCAAACTCTCAACAGAGTTCTTCCTCCAGCATCTCGTGCTTACGCTCAATGCCCACTCGGCAGAGCTCTACAGGACTTACAGCGAAGTTCTATCTGCAACTGTGTTTCCTCCCACACAGCCTTGCCTCCTGAGGTGTTCAACAACCTTGAGGTCTTCTTCTTATAAGTTGATGATTTCAGTCATGTGCCTCAGCATGCCTTTGTCTGAACCCGCAACGTTCAGAAGTGCATCCTCAGTGCACCAGTATTCAGAGACTGCAGTACTCTGTCACGCCCTCCTGGCATGAAACCTCAAAGACCTTCGCCTGAAATCAAACACAACTCCTGCAGAATGCATTCACACACATACATTCACAACATAAAAGGAACACACACAGACACCCATATAGCACAGAATGACATGCATGAAAAACTGCTTCTGATTATATTAAAATGGCAAATGCCTATATTTTACAAATGGTGTTCCTGAGCTCTCTCTGCTCCTCAACTCTGCTTCACTAACTTGAAAATGGGGTATGAAAATCTCTTTTACCTGAGGAGCTCATCGAGCGCTTCCCTCCAGGTTCACCTACTCTAATAAATTACAATCAATGGCTGTCTAGTCCAATGTCTAGATCTAGATCTCAGTCGATCTAGCATTAAAGCCGATCCTATCTAATGCCTACACAAAGGCATGACTTTCATGGCTCACCATCCTAAGACATTTAATTACATTCAATTCAAATTCAAAAGAGGCTACGCCTCCCTCTCCTTCAGCATTTGAAATGCATGCGTGCTAACGGCTGGCTGGCTGGCTTCTGACGTGGAGCGATGCTCCTGCATCAAGTGAGGATAAGCTGAGCAAAGAAGCAGAAGAAGAATCAGCAACAGCAGTGCAGNCTGAGAGTGGAATCTCATGAGAAGGAGCTCATGAGTTTTGCAGATGAGGAGTATGATGCAGGAGCATCTCTCCACGTCAGCCAACTAGCCATCCAGCCATGTCAGCACATGCATTCAAGGCTGAAGAGAGGCACAACCCTCGTTTTCAAATTGAATTTGAATCAATGTAATTAAATGTTTTAGGCTGTTGAGCCTAAAAGGTCATGCTTTGCACAGGTGTAGAAGTAGGTAGGCCTTTAACGCTTTAAAGACTAAGATCTAGATCCAATTTGTGGACTAGACAGCCCATTCAATGTAATTGAATAGGGTAGGTGAGGTTGGAGGGAAGAGCTCGAAGAGCCCCCTCATGTAAAAGATCAATTTCGATTTCATTTAGTGAGTAGTTGTAATAGTCGAGAGAGTAGAAGAGAAGGGGCCGAGACTTTGTTAAATTCTGAGCTCAGGAACACCTTGTAAAAATAGACATTTTCCATTTAATACAAGGACAACAGTTTTCCTGCATAATTCCAATGTTGAATGAATGTCTGTGTGTGTTCTATTTATGCTGTGAATGTATGGTGTGGTTGTGCATTTGCAAGATTTGTTTTGATTTTCAGGCTTGAGAGGTCTTTGAGGCTTCACACCAGGAGGGTGTGATAGAACACTATGGGTTCTAATAGCCAGTGCACTGAAGCACTTCTGAACTCTACAAATTCAGACAAAGGCATGCCAGGTGGACACATTAGCTGAAATCAACAATTCAAAGGGAGACCTTTGAGGTTGCTGAACACCTCAGGAGGCAAGGCTATGGAGAAGAACACAGTTGCAAACATAAAATCTCTTTAAGCTCTGTAAAGCTCTGCCAAGTGGGCATTGAGCCAGTACAAGGACTACACAGGAGAAGAACTCTACTGTGAATTCTTAAGAAGTCAAAATCATCTGAGGATTATTGAAACTCTTCCAGGAGGGCATTGAGACAGTGCGTAGGTAGGCACAGAGAGGAAGAGAACTCTGTCGAGTTCTGTAATTGAAGAAGAGGCCACTGAAGGATCTTCACAGGGTTTCTGAACACCCTGAAGGACTCAACAATAGGTTGCTTGGGCAGACAGAGTGCTAGGAGGGCATCCAAATTCTCTATCTACTGGAGAAAGGGAAAAAGGACTAAGTTCCTTAAGGTATGAGTAACAGGAAAGCTTAGAAGAGATAGCACTTTGCGTGCAAAGACTCTGCAAGGAGTGCAAAAGTTGAGGAATCCTTTGAGGATTCGAGAACAAAATCTCAAGAGGAACAACATCATTGAGAACGTGGGCAAGACTCAAAGATGGAGAGCTCACAGAAGCAAGGCAAAGGTCGAGGCCTTTAGCACTTGGAAAATATTCCAAGTATCAAAAGAAAGAACATGCTCAGGGAGGAGCAACATCTGCCGTCGGATGATCCAAAGAGATCTGGACCATTGAAGGTTTCTACATCCAGGAGGCAGTGTAGGAGGAGTGCACAGGAGAGATGATCTGAACTGTCAGATATCGAGTGAAAAAACGTTAGCTGTTAGATCTGACAGGAGATGCATGGGGGTTAAACCTTCATGAACAACAGAGCGAAGGTCCTGAAAGGGTTGATATCAGGATTTTGGTGTTCGGAAGTTCAAGAGTCCTACGAATGAAATTCCGGACACTTGATATCAGAAGTCCAAAAATAGTGAAAGGGGATATGAGCCATCCGTCTGCAGGAGGACGTGTGTCATGGAATCATCCATTTCAAAGATTTGGGCACCGGGACTCACAAAGGTGAGCACCTTGACTTCACGAAGTAGCGAAGTCATGAAAGAATCAGAGTCGTCCATTGGAAGGAGGACACATGTCGCGAGATCCTCTCTATCGGGGATTTGGGCATCGGGAGTTAGAGGAGGAAGTCTCTTGACTTCGTGAGTGTCAAAGTCACGAGAAGATCAATACCATCCGTCTGAGGAGGACAGGCAGCGGAGATCAAGGGATCTTGCAAACTCGGAGGTTCACAAGGTGAGAACCCAAAGGTTGGGTGCTCCAAGTCATGAATTTGTGAAATCACAAGGAGCGAGGACAACCATTGGATCCAGATAATGGGAGGACTGTTGGATCAGGAACCCCATCGCTCATCGCATATTCGAGGGTTCGGAGGTTGAAAGGATCTCTCTTCGACTGTATAAGTCGTGAAGTGCTGAGGCACGAGGGAACATGTGGCAGAACCATAAGGTGGGGCCCATGTGATAGACAGGCGGACACATGT
>JASDQU010371817.1:43595-61508 GCA_032191745.1 Picea mariana | reverse complement strand
TTATCCCTTCCTTTACATTTGGAAGTTGTAGCTACCTTTGGAAGTCATTACTTCCCTTGAACAATAACTATTGATTATTTCTCATATATTGTGCATGGTGTATTGTGGTGTATTGGTATAACTCTTATACTATTATTCATTTCTCATTGGATATAGTTGAATGGTTTAAGTATAAGTTGAAAAAGGTTTTAAATTGTACTTTATACTGATTCACCCCGCTCTCAGTATCAACAAAATGGTCCAGGATGAGAAGTTCCTTTCCAGTTTGAAAAGTGGTTTGAGATTTCTAACGGATTGGTCCAGACTGGATAGTCATTTTCATAATAAAAATGGTCTGATAGATTGTTGATGTATCATAGAAAATGATTCCCCTTGTGGCTAGTGTGGGGGAATGGTATAGGACAATCATTCTTCTTGGTAGTCACTCTGAGTAGTGTTTAAGTAGAATGGTCTTCCTCGTCGGATAGTCATTCTTTTGAATTTCACAACTGTGAGCAGTTTTGAAGAATGGTTCGTTTTGGAGGTTGGTGCAGGACAATCATTTCCATTAGGAAATGGTCTAAACAATCATTTCCTAGGGAATACTCATTCTATCCAAGTTGCACTATTACTAGTCTCTGAGGAATGGCCCCATTAGGTGAATAGTCTAGGTTCAACAATGAGGGACAAGAATTCCATAGGGAAGACTCATTCTCTCTAGGTTTCACTATGATTAGTGCCGAAGGAATGGCCGAGTTAGGTGAATGGTCTAGGCTAAAAAATGAGGGACAATTATTGTTTTGTTCTTGAGAAGAATAGTTTAGATAGCCCATGGTTGATGTTTTACTTTCTAAGGGGATATTCTCTTCCATACCTCAGAGATGTGAGTGGAAGAATGGCCTACATGACTCAATTTATATCATAATATTTTTTTTTCTAGGTTGATATCAGATGATATGATTACTATAGATATTGTATGTCTCTGGAAAGTATATGTATTCTACTGTAGTGGATGTGTTCCACTAGTTGTGACTATGCATCACTAATTAAGTATTTGTGTGCCACTTGGTTTGGTTGTGTACCATTGGATAGTAGTTGTGTACTACTATGGATAGACAAAGTTGTTTTCTACTGAATGGCATTGTTTTGATTGCCATGAAGACTATCAGTATTTTTGGAAATAATTATTAGCTAGATGAATAGTTAGTGTGCTGGTGGACAGACATTCTCCAGGTATAAAATTGTCTAGGACATATGTCTAGATTAGGAGAATAGTCCTTGTACCCCATGGTGTGGATTACATCATCTATTGGAGTAGTTATTCTTCTAGGACATGTGTTCGGATTAGAATAATGGTTCTTGTATAAATCTGTGGAGTTAGTGACTTATTCAAGATCATGATTGATTACCTAGATGGAGTATGGATTTGAGAGATTATACAGTTGATGCTATCATATGTTATTGATAGTGATGATGGTGCTCATGATTTGATCATGAGCTAGCCTATGTGGCTATGATGATGTTACTATTTGAATGGTATTTTTATGCTCAATACCATTACCTTTAAATACCTCCCTATCTAGGATGGAGTGTTGATATTATGGCAGTTGTGGTAGGTATTAAAACTGCATCTGTAACCCTGACAAGAATAGAATATTTTGGGAAGCAAGAAGAAACCCTAAATCATTGGACATAACCCTAGAAGACAAGTCGACTAAAGAAAATAATTAATATTGAGTTTTTAGCCTCCAGAAAGAGAATCCATCCGATAAAAATAAAGAAGAGAAGTATAAATACAAGATTCCAAAGCTCATTTTGACACACACAACTCGCAACTGAAGAAATTTAGTAAGTGCGAGAGTTTGGAGAGTAGCTGCAACTGTAGCTACTGCAACTAGTATTTTCGGTTTTAGGCTTGGAATTTCTCTTGGTTATGGTTTGGACTTTATGCTTGGTCGGCTATCTCTGGAGAGTGGTACACTACCTTTATTGTCTTTTGGATACATGGTTTTCTTCCATAATTATTCTCTTTTTCAAGGTTAAGGTGCTCGGGGTGGCTTCAACCTATGGTTGGGTGACAATATTGTGATATTTTCTATGGTTAACTGAACACACCTATTTTTATAACATCCAGGAGGAGAGATGATTGGAAACCATGCCACCAAAATTTCATCATAGTTATATCCTTTTTCAAATGGGGAGAGATTCATCGTATGGATGGAGAGAAACATTAGGGATAGTTCCATTAGGGGGAGCAGCCCCAAAGGGAGATACCATTTTCCATCGATGCTAGAGGGGGAGATATAGTCACAATGATGTGGAAAGATGAACATTGATGAGGATAAATCATCATAGAGGGAGGATTCACATTGCCATGTCTAAGTGTTTCCATCAATGTTGGTGTTGCCATTAATTCCAAAGGGGGGATTATTGGAGTATGGTGTCATTGATGTCAAATGGTTGATGTCAAGAATTGTCATAGTGATGTGCTTGTATCATTGATGTATATATTATTGGATTATGTTTTCATTGATGTAATTGATGTCAAAAGATTAATCCCAAAGGTCTCATGTCAAGTGGTGTCATAGTGATGTGTTGTCATTGATGTAAAAATTGATGTCATGTCATGGTTGATAGGAGGTAGTTGTATCATTGATGTCATGTTTAAGTTAGTTGATGATCATCTCATGCTTCTATGTATGAAGTACCAAATGGATGAACTCCAAAGTGGTCCACTTATGGTAAAATCCCTAACGAGAGGATGCTTTGGGAAGTCCAAATGGTTAAGTGGTTTGGTAGCCCCAACAATGTAGAGTTTAATTGAGGAATAATGTCATGAAGATCACTAAATTTTAAGGTGATACCATTCTATATGGATAGTACACGTCATGCCATTTTCAATTATATGGTGAACATCACATAAGTCCTCATGATTAAAGAGTTCTAGCCATGTGAAGTTCGAGAACCCTAATGAGTCATCTAGAAGCCCCTAATAGGTAAAATAAGTAAAATTATTATAGAAAATCCTAGAAGAAGTTGACTAGTAAAACTGGTTAGTGATGGTTTAAGTGGTTGCAACAATAAAACAATTAAAAATAAATTAGTTGCAACTAGAAGTGAAGAGTTTACTATTTGTGGATAAAGTGGTTGTAAGTGGAAAAAGTTGTTAGAAGTGGGTTATCCCTAAAAGAAACAAGTTGGTTATAAGATAATCCATAGAGAAATCTATTTGGAGAGTATAAATAAGATACTCTTTCTCTCTTATGTTGATGAATATTTTGAGCATATTGAAGAGCTATTTTTGTTGAAATGTTCATGGCAAGTACTCATGGACACATCAGAAGTTCCACAAGTCTGAGGTAGCAAGAAAGTTTGACGATGAAAGTTTTAGAGGTTTAGAAAACCCTAGTTTTATGAAGCTATATGTTGGTTATAGTGGGTTCGATCGCTTACATACATGGGCTGGAAAATTCCATGGGGCATACGTATTCTTGCTCAATAAGCATAGGTCATGTATATTTGAAAAGGACATGAAAATATTGAGTATATGCTAGTGCCAGGTTCCTAAAGTCTAAAGCAAGTTCCCATGATATGATTCTATAGGTTCAAATCTACTACAAAAGCTATGGTATGTTTATATGTTGTCTTGAATCTTAGATTTACTCATGGTATGGTGAGTGCTTAACGCATTATTTATATTGTTGTTATGATGTTTGGATAGGGTGGATGTTGTTTGGCTGGTTGAGTGGTTATGTTCTGATATGGTTGAGGGATACCTTTGTTCTATGATGGTGTATGAATGAGGAATATGCATAGGTTGTTGGATGGTATATATTTTTTTGGGGTTGGGATGGTACAGATTGGGCAATGATAGGTTGGTTGCAGTGATAGGTCACAAGTGGATGTGAGAGAGGAAAGAAGGGTATAAAGGGCCAGAAGTTTGATGTTTCAGAAACCCTACTTTTCTAAAGGTGTATACAGGATGACATTGGAGGAGGTCACATGCATACATGTGTTTCATTATAGATAGGTCGTGTACATATGTGTGATGTAGTATAGACAGTTCATGTACCTATTGACATATTATTTATGTCTACAAACTGGGCCTTGTACTTGAGGGTTGGATTCCTCACATCTCGGTTGGTGCTGAGATGCGCATGAGGGGTATTTCATTAAGAGTTGGTTCTCTCTTGGAGTTGGTTCTCTTTTTTAGTTCGTGTTGATAAACCCCGGGAATTGTAGTCTCTTGTAACACATAATATGAAAGAAATTTACACATATATCTCGTGTTCTTTGTGTTCATTATGGCGATGGTTTAATGTTCTCTATTATTCATGAATGTTGATATATGAAAGTAATCAATTATGAATTAATGATAATGTTTGAAGATGTTTCTAACTAAATTTTTGTAAGAAATGTAAAAAGAGCCTCACATTGATTCACCCCCCCTCTCAATGTGGTCGGTGTGTCCAACATTACTCACATTAATGTCAACCCAAAATAAGCAACGATTAATCTATGCTTTCTATTAACGATGGTATGGAGTAATTAATAGATAGGTATGATATGTTACAGCCGGTATTTCAGGCCATCGGTAGCAACCCTAAAATCAAGAGCCATGATTTGGAAAAAAAACTTATATTAGGTTTATTCATAATATAGGGTTATGTTGAGAGTTTATATGAAATTGTATGTGGAATAGATCTTCTTAGTGTTATAATATATGGTAATATAGCTTGTATGAGAATATTATATATATGGAGAATATTAAGATTAACCACGAACAGTTAAAGTATCAAGTGTAGAGTCAACTAGTTATATATATATAAACCATTGTAGAGTCAATTAGTTATAAATAAGTATGTACGTTTATATATTGTGTGAATTCTTCCACTTGAGACAATATAGTTCAGACTTTGAATAATAAACATAAATAAATAAATAGTGAATCTAACTAGGGTATTATGTGAATACATGGTGGGATTAATATATGTTTAATGAAGCAAGTTATAATGATTTCATTAGAAAGGATAGTAGCATTTATACACCTGTGAGGAGAGTAAGTCTCATTTGTTGGTGATGACCAGTGCAAGTAACTTGGATGAGTACCCTATGATAGTAACACCATACCGATTAGATAAAAATCTTTCAATAGTCAAATGAAAAAATTAGTTAAATAAAATAATATAAGAATCTTTTATTTATAACAATACGAAATTACTCTTGACGATGAAATTAAAAAAAAAATCCATGTCAAAGGATCATTACAAATGGTATCAGAGCATGGTTTAAGCACTACAACCTTATGGGGTCAAATAAAATATAATTTTTGATGATTAAATAAATATACATATAAATCTCTTATAAGAAAAATATTTGACGTGATTATGTTTTGGTCATATTAGAATTAAATAACAAAGTATTATGGTTGAAGAACCTAGTAGATAAACTAAAATTTAACCAACGATATATGTGGAACTAAACAATGAGAAACCACAAGATAACTCTATAGGAATGTTGGAAAATATGTGTAGTATAAAAGAATAACTTCAAAGCATAAAGGAAGAAAATCAAAATTTACTCAAGGAAAGTAAGGAACAAGAAGAGTTGGATGAAATTATTCTTAAAAGCATGACTAATGTGAAACAACTAAGACTTCCAGTAATTCCAAAAGGTAACTTTCCAATGAAGAGTCACACAAGCATAAGGACTATTAAGAAAATATTGATAGAACATAGTTGTTAAATAAAGAAAGTAGTGAGGAGAATTTGTATAGAAACACTTTGCATTGTGTTAGCACTCTGTAAATTTGTTCAACTCATATAACAAATGACAAAGTTAACCTACAAACCAACTTTGGAGTTGGGTACTAGCTTTATTAGCTCAGATAGGGCTCTCTCCTATGACTTGGTATTCAACAGATGAGTTTTCTTTAATAAATCAATGGATAGGTTTTGTTTCTTTGAAGGGTTTTTTATAATTTTGTTACCAAGGAAGGGGAGTGACACTTAGGTATATGGAGTCAAAATTATGAAATGAATGAAAGCACTGATTGGTAGGTAGAACTCTCCATAGGATAAAGGATAAATGAGGCTATAAATCTTAGTTATAACTTGTAAATTTTTAGAGTGTAAGAAGCAAGGTAAAACATATAACTGCATCAGAGCATTAAATAAAATGAATTTTGACTTAGTTAGGAAGAACTCAACACAGTTTAAATTGCTTCATCCAAGAGCATCACAAGATGAATTATGGGCCTTTGACTATCCAATTTAAATAGAAGACAGTGAAAATGAAATCAAGATCACAGGAAATACATACAAAGAAAGAAGACAAAACTCAGACCAACACCGTTATAATCTTTTAATGGGTATTTCAAGACATTTGCATGTGAATTTTATTCATCTTCAGAAAATTACATTCAAGTTCCAAATAGCTAAGGTCATGCCCTTGCACTTTTCCAACCCCTAATACATTTGGAACTCCTAATATTTATACAAGTTGAGTTCCTTCGGTTTGAAAACGATTACAATGATTATAAAGAAACGTTTCAGTTTCTGAAACCAATCACAATGATTAAAATGAAACATTTTAGTTCTGAAACCGATTACAACGATCAACAAGAAACATTTCTTAATCCATATTCTAACTTCTCTGGTGTTTCAATCCTTCTCTTTGCCCTCTGAGTCTGTCTCGACCCTTCATGTGATCCATTGTCTTTCATTGACCTCTGAACACCATTTACGAGGCCCTGAAAATTTTCATTTGGCCTTACCCAACCAGATTATCTGATTCGATTCCAAGTCAGGAAATGCTCTGTCTCAGATATAATTTTCTTCCTGAAAATGAATTAAACTAGTGAGCCAAGTTGGTGTATTATTGAGCTGCAGTTGAAGATGGTGGTCATGCCAAGGTTTTAATGGTCCGACATTCGAAATAGAATAAAATAAATGAACAACCTCGCTTTTATACTTTTCCTCTTTTCATGGGCATGATAAAGTGGTTTGGGGAAACCCACTTTTCACCCATAAATGCACCAGGTGGTGCCACGTAGCCCTGAATGAAAACAATGGTTTAAATTCCAGGCCCTCTCTCCAAAATTAACCCCCACGCAGCGTCTCCCCCTGAAATCATCCCCGACCATCGATCTCGAGAGTTCACAATTTGCAATGTGTCGGGCCCCATTAGCTTAGCGCTCCTTCTATATTTATCTATTTTCAGTCATATTTAGACCCTTCCCTCATTTATTAGGCTTCCAAACCAGTTTTAGCGTTCCGTTAGATTCTGAAATCTTGATTTCACACAATAAAAATTAGCACATGATAACATTGGCTCAAACGGGGATGTTATCCTCCCAGTGAGGTAGAAAAGAACTCATAGACCCAGTGCATGATCCATTGGGCTGCTCCCAAAACATGTGTGTATCCTGCTTTGAACTGTCACTAGTTTCCTCTGAAAAACCAAAGTCTTTACACTGCTCTCAACTGAAAACTGAATGCTAAATACACCACTACAATCTGAATGTACACACTACTCAAAAACCAAACTGAAAACTGCTTGACCAACAAACTTATTTGCACACTCCTATCTACTCTAAAACTTCTAAAATGAACTACCAATGAAAATAAATCATAATGCCAATGCAACCATGTAATAATTTTATCCACTATTTTCTTTCTTTCCACGTTCTTTCTCCAAATCTTGTTTAATTATAATTTATTAAAAAAATTATCTATAAATTCAAATCTCAAAAAAATAAAAACATTGGGATTGTTTACTGCCTCCAACAAAACTGCAAATGGATCTTCCAAAACATGCATAAAACAAGAATCATGTTTCACCCTTTCCCCTCCATCCTTGTTTTCATGTAATTCAACCTGCTGATTGCCACAAAGAGGCTGGAAAATCTGCTGAGAGGGCTGGAAATAACAATCTTCTGAATCAGAAGATAGTGTTGACTGAAATGAAACCCTTGGTGGCAAGCAATCCATATCTAACACTGATGTTGATTTAACATCATCCTTATTTCCATGCTGGTAGTTGATCATAGGTTACAAATATGAACTAAAATAACCTTCCGTGTAATCAACAACATGATCATTAAATGCATGAGAAGGTTGTTGGTCTTCCTCACTGATCACAATTTGCTCATGTAAAATAGTGTCACTTTGAATGCAGTCAGAATTCACTGCTTCCTCTTTTATTTCATAATTCACTTTCAACAATTCAAAGGAAGAAAAACATAATGGAAGATAATTTTCATTGGCAAGTCCACACCTTTCTTAAAATTCAACATCATGCCTAGAGGATTTTTTATTTGAAAAATTATAAAAAAAATTATTCAGCAATTTGAAAGAAGCAAAACATAATGGCAAAGTTCTTTCACCTGATTCAAAAATTTCTTCATTTTCTTCACTGCTGTCATATGCACATTTTTAGATTTCTTTGGATTGTTGAACACAATAATTTTTAGATTCATATTTGACCAATGGATGCAATTTTGAACTGATAAAACCTTTTTTATAACAAGTAATAGGGTCATCAAACAAGTGAGAATATTGCTGCAATTTCTTGTCAATTTGTTCTAGGGAATCAATGTGATTTGGCATTAGCATACATTCCTTTGCTTCAATGATGATCTTAAAATGTTCTTTCAATAATTTAAATGAAGAAAAGCATAAAGGTAAAGAATTTTCTTGAGCTGATTTGGTACTTTCTTCATATTCTTCTTTGTAACTATGATATGAAGGCCGATTGTTCTCATTACACTGCTGAAAATGAACATTTTCTGATAGAGAACATGCAGATGGTTGTTCCAGGAAGTCAACATCATAATCATCATCATATTCATCATATATAGGTAAATCAATGTTACATATTCAATGTCATCTAACAAGAAAAATCTTGGGACATCAACTTGCTCTTCAACAAGTTGATTTGAAAATTCATTTTCTTGACTGCCTACAAATGAATACATAAAACAATTAGCCTCATGCTTATCATGGGATGGACCAGAAGCTAAATTAGCACCTTCTTTTTCAATAAGTGGAATATAATCCTTTGCAGAATCATTAGGATTTAGTACTTCAAGAGGACATATAATATTATTAACCCTCTGCTCAAGATTCAAATCAATTGTTTTTTTTTCATATTCATTGTCATGTTCTTTAGCATCCAACTCCTCATTTTGAATCCATCTGTATGCTTTAATATTGTGTTGAATCTCCTGATCATCATTAAATATTTTTTGTAAGGACTTAGATCTTATTTCCATCAGAAGGAAATACAAATCTGGATGAAAGGTTATTGTATAATGGAGCATGGTAGGAGCTTCAATGGGTTGAATTTATTTGAGCAAATTGTAATAAATATTGGAAAAACTTCTACTGAATGTAGAAATAGTTTCACTGCTCTGCCTTTTCAAGTCATAGAACTTTGTAAGATGTATATCCAAAGATTTCCTCTTGCCCCAAAATTTCAAAAGGAATTCTTCAATTCCTCCCATGAGCTAATTATCTCTGGTTGCAAGTGTTTAAACCAGTATTTGGTATCCCCTTTCAAGGATTGAGAGAAGGCCCTCATACAAACATTGTCATGATCAATCTCAAACAAATCTATAAAATGTTCAAAATTTTGGATGTGTTTTTTAGCTGTGATGGCATTAGGATCTCCATCAAACACAGATAGGTATTTATAGTTCTTTGGAAGAAAATTATGAAGGACATGAGGTAATTTTAAAGGTCTATATCTATGTTGAATGTTGGAGGTTGATGGATCAAGTATAGGAGGTGAGACATCAACCTTGATTTCATGATGCTCATCAATTTGGCTATGGTCAACACATGGCTCTGATGGAATATTTTGATCAAAATAAGTGATACAATGAGAAAATATATGTACAAATTTAAGAAGAGGATATACGATTTCAACATTCGCATGATCATCATTCAAATGTAGTAGGTAAAGAAAAATTTGTTTAGCATGGTCAGGAAAGGACAAAAGGTAATTAGTAACAAAAAATAGTATGTCTTCGAATAAACTCAACTTTAGGTACTTCTTTTCTCCCATGATGTCCTTTCATACCTCTGTCAATGGATATCGTCCTCTAGTGGAATCTTTGAATCACATTTGAAGCTTGATTGGAGTCACCAGGTGGAAGTGTACAACCTTCTTGTTTCTGAGCTCTATACACTATCAGAAATCAGGTTTAAACCTTATCATTTCTCCCAGGGAATATTTCACCTTCGTCCCCGACAATGGTGCCAGAATGTTAACACTCTGTAAATTTGTTCGGCTAATAAAAAAAATGACAGAGGTAACCTACAAACCAAATTTAGAGCTGGGTACTAGCCTTCTCAGCTTAGAGAGGGCTCTTTTCCTATCACTTGGTATTCAATAGATGAGTTTTCTTTAACAAATCAATGGCTAGGTTTTGTTGCTTTGAAGGGTTTTTTATAATTTTGTTGGATACGAAGGGGAGGGACACTTAGGGCTATGGATTCAAACTTCTGAAATGAATGGAATTACTGACTGGTCAGTAGAAATATCCAGAGGATAAAGGATACAAGAGGCGATAAATTTGAGTTATAAATTGTAAATTTGGTGAGTGTAAGAAGAAAGGAAAAACATATAACTGCATCAGAGCATTTAATAAAATGAATTATGACCTAGTTAGGAAGAACTCAACACAATTTAAATTTCTTTAGCCAAGAGCATCACAAGATGAATTATGGGCCTTTGACTATCCAATTTAAATAGAAGACAGTGAAAATGAAATCAAGATCACAAGAAATACATACAAAGAAAGAAGCCAAAACTCATACCACCACCATTAGAATCTTTTCATGGAGATTTCAAGATATCTTCATGTGTATTCTATTCAGCTTCATAAAATTACATTCAAGTTCCAAATAGCTAATATCGTTCCCTTGCAATTCTGCCAACCCCTAATACATTTGGAACTCCTAATATTTATACAAGTCAAGTTCCTTTGATTTGAAACCGATTACAGTGATTGCAAAGAAACATTTTGGTTTTTGAAACTGATTACAATGATTAAAATGAAATGTTTCGATTTTGAAATCGATTATAATGATCAGCAAGAAATGTTTCTTAATCCAAATTTTGACTTGTTTGGCGTTTCAGTCCCTCTCTTCACTGTCTGACTCTATCTTGACCCTTCGTGTGATTCATTATCTTTCATTGACCTCTAGACATCCTTTACCAGACCCTTGAAAATTTCATTTGGCCTTACCCAACGATATTATCTTCTTCGATTGCAAGTCAGGAATTTTTTTGTCTCAAATATAATTTTCTTCCTAAAAATGAGTGCAACTGGTGAGCCGAGTTAGTGTACTTTTGAGCTGCAGCTGAAGATGGTGTTCGAGCCAAGGTTCTAACGGTTCTCCATTCAAAATATAATAAAATAAACGAACAACCACCCTTTTATACCTTTCCTCTTTTTGGGGGCATGAGAACATGGTTTGGGGCAACCTGCTTTTCACCCCGAAATGCACCTGGTGGTGCCCCGTAGCCCCGAACGAAAACTACGGTTTAAATTTCAGGCTCGTTCTCCAAAATTAACCCCTGCACAACTTCTCCCCTTGAAATCATCCTCGATCGTCTATATTGAGATTTCACGATCTGTGATGTGTCAGGCCCCATTAACTTAGCACTCCTTTTAGATTTAGCTATTTCCTGCCACATTTAGCCCCTTTCCTAGCTTATCAGGCTTCCAGACCAGTTTTAGCATTCTGCTAGATTCTGAAATCTTGATTTCACTAAATAAAAATTAGCATGTGATAACATTGGCTCCAACGAAGATGCTATCCTCCTAGTGAGGTAGTAAAGAAATCATAGACCCGGTTCCTGATCCATTAGGATTCTCCCAAAACATGTGTGTACCCTTCTCTGACCTGTCACCAGTGTCCACTGAAAACCCAAGTCTGTGCACTTATCTCAATTGAAAACTGAATGCTAAATACAACACTACAATTTAAATGTACACATTACTGAAAACTGATTCTGAAAATTGCTTGACCAACAAGCTTATTTGCACACTCCTATCTAATCTAAAACTGGTGAAATGAATTTCCAATCAAATGAAATCATAATGCCAATGCAACCATGCAATAAGTTATCCATTGTTTGCTTTCTTTTCGCATGCTTTCTCCCAATATTGTTTACTGATAATTCATTCAAAAATTTATCTATAAATTGAAATCTCAAAAAATCAAAATCATTGGGACTGTTTACCTCCTCCAACAAAACTGCAAATGGATTCTCCAAAACATGCATAAAAAAACAATCATGTTTCACCCCTTCCACTGCATCCTTGTTTTCATGTAATTCAACCTGTTGATTGCCACAAAGAGGCTGGAAAATCTGTTGAGATGAATGGAAATAACAATCTTTTGAATCAAAAGATAGTGTTGTCTACAATGAAACTCGTGGTGGCAAACAATACATATCTAACACTCACCTTTATTTACCATCATATTTATTTCCAAGTTGGTAGTTGATCACAGGATGCAAATATGAACTGAAATAACCTTCCATGGAATCAACAACATGGTCGTTAAATGCATGAGAAGGTTGTTGGTCTTCCTCACTGATAGCAGTTTGCTCATGTAAAATGGTGTCATTGTGAATGCAGTCAAACTTCCTTTATTCCTATGTTATCTCATAATTTACTTTCTACAATTCGAAGTAAGAAAAACATAATGGAAGATAATTTTCATTGGAAATTCCACTGCTTTCTTCATATTCAACATCATGCCTAGAGTGGGTCCATGGCCATTATACCCAGCACCTCAATTATGCTCTGTCGGCTCCTCCAAGACCCTGGCCCATCCCAACCTCTCGCTAGCACTTCCAGCCTCGGCCAGGCCTCTCAGCAGATACCCAGTACCCCAGCTCTCGATGGCCCCGCCTCCATGGACACAGCGCAGTGCAGGGACAGTGTAGCCACACTGTACACCACGGTCTTTGAGATCCAACAGGAGGTTGCAGACTTTCACCACCGGGTGGAAGCTATGGATATAAAGGTGACCAACCTCCTCTAGATTTTGGCATCCATGCACGAAGAACTGTGCCTGAACTCTGAGGGAGAAGCCACAGCGGGAGACCCCGAAGGCGAGGAGTATCACGACCAGCGTCCTGGGACGAATCCACCAGACAAAAGCCGGGATGCGGAGGCGTATGAGGACATTGCCGAGCTCGCTGAGAGCAACCAGGGGCATGACGCGCATGGCGACGACTGGATTCTGGATGACGCGAAAGCGCCGGGACTTGGAGATCCCCCTGCCACTTAGACAAGTGGCCAGCCAGGTGTCTAGATGTTTTACTGTCTAAGTGTCTTAGTACCTTTTTTCCAGGTGCCTAAGCGTTTTAATGTCTAAGTGTCATATGTATGGCGTTGGTTTTAGTTTAAGTGTTCATATGTATGGCACAACCACACTTTGCTCTTTTAAGCAACTCGCTCATGACTGGAAAACCTTCGGTTAGCGGGCCGGCTGGACTAGTTTCCTCCGAGATGGGGTAGTCCAGTAATTACGGCCCGGCTGTAAACCAGACTGCTGACTCTGTTAGTTTTTTCTGAAGCTTAATATAATATTACTGTATTTACAAAAAAAAAAAAAAAACATCATGCCTAGAGGATTTATGATTTGAAACATTATAAACATTTTTTTTCATCAATTTGAAAGAATAAAAACACAATGGCAAAGTTCTTTCACTCGATTTGTAACAACCTCCTTGTTACGATAACAACTCTGACAACAGGTGCAATTTTTTTTTTTTTTTTTTGTGTGTTTAAGGTGTGTGCACGTGTGTAAAAGTAACAGGCACACTTGACTCTACGTCGCCACCTGACAACTATCAAGACGCAACCACGAATTTCATCACAATGAAGGCTGAGGCACACCACAAGTAACTGCAAGCAATAAACGACCCTAGACACCAAACGCACAACGCTAACACTTTACGACATACTGGGTTATGCACGGTATGAACACAGAGGGAAGAAGCCATAGTAGTAGATCTTACTATTTCTACACAGGAAAGCAGGGCATTTAATCTTAATTCTCTACTCCGGAGAGAGAGAAGGTCAGATAGGCTACTGGCCAACTGCTCAAGCAGAAACTAGTAAACTCCGCCAGGTGTGTCACAAGAGTGGAAACCCGGCCTTTAAAGGGCCCGAGACTCTTGATACGGCACTGGATTCTTTACACAAAAAGTCACACACAGACAAATCTCCTAAGGCTACCTGGGGGTGTCTACCTCCCGCTCGACCCATGCCAACCAAACACACAAAGTTTTACAACCTAGCAGAATCTTAAATGAACAAGGGACTACCAGCTATATGAGTCTTAAAGTCATTCCATTGCGCAACTCTAAATCATAAATCGTCATAAAGGTACCCTCTAAAACACATTCAAGGGATCCCTAAAGTGAAAGACTGAAACTTTGACTGGTTTAACATCTGACAAGATAAAAAGTCATCAATTGTAATCATAAATATAATGAATGGTTGTAAATGCATTTTAAAGCAATAAGTAACCATTATCCTTCACTACAGCTCAATAATTAACAAATTAGCCTGAAATCATTTGACGCCATCACTATAAATTTCATTATCAATCATCCCATGAGGGTTAGCATCATTACCTTGGTAATATAAGGACTTCGCAATTCACTAACTAATTCCATGATAAACTACAATGACTTCACCCTAGCGCTAGCATCATTACATTTATGATATAAGGACTTTGCAATTTAACCATCTAAGCTGCAAGGTCATTATACTAATGATTAAGACCTTAACATTCCGATATATTGCATTAGATTACACTATCAATTCCTCACATTATTTTTCGTACACTCTGTCATAAGATGCTTTATTAAAATAGCATTACCTTACCTTCATTATAGTATAATGTAGTACCATTGCAATAACATGCTGAAATAACATTACACTAACATTATCTTACATTACATTTACCCTAACATAATGTAATAATATTTCAATCATACTTCCTTACATTCATTACGTTTACCTTTCACAATAACATTTCATTATTTACCTTATATTCGGTCATATTACATTTTAGGTTAAAACCTCGCAATCAAAACATCCATAACATTTTTCTCTATGTTATATAACACTAACATTTATACTCCATATCATATTGCCATGCTACTCTAACATAAATCAAGCAATGTATTACCATCACTTTAACCTTACATATTACACTAACCTTATTACATATTCAGTCACCCTACCCTTACGCAAATCTGTAACAAACTATGTTATCCAACATCTACAATTTCAGCAACACTCCACTACTTAATACATATCTTAACATCTTGTTTTATCATATTACGTTCCATTCTGTTCAATAGAATAGATAATGTCAAGAATTTATGGAAGGATAAACAGAGCTACTTCAATCGAATAATATAAATGAAATCTGGTGCTATCCTGTTAACTACACTCTGTCATGCACTCACAATGTGCGCTAACAATTAGGAACCATATGTAGTAATAAATAAACCTGTCCATTTCCACAAAAATTATAAAAAGAAATCTAAGGCTATCGTGTAACGATCCCTCTGTCCAGCGCTAACATTAAAACAATATGTAATAATAAATACATCCTCATCTTTTAAAATTCAAATAAATTGGATCATCATGAAATGGGTTGAAACCTTTAAAAGTTAAGCTCCAAAATCAAAGTTCTCATCAATCAAATAAAACTATAACTTTTAACAAAATTCTTGTTAAACTTAAAATAAAATTTTTAAAATAAATAAGAAAAGATTGATTTTTCCACTATTTTATTTACTTTGTATGAAAACATTTCATAAATATTACTTTTCCAAAATGAATCAGAATAGTGGTCAAAACTCAAATATCAAAACTAAAATATGTTATAATATGTTTTCATGAAAATTATGAGAATAGAAAAACAAGTTTATACATTAAAGTTGTTTTAATGAATTAAAACAACTTTTCATTCATAATTGTATTTACAGCTAAATTCAACTCTTTATGAAAACATTCCTTAAATATTGTTTTTGCAAAATGAATCAAAATCATATACTTATACAGATTAAAATTTAATTATAACATTAAAGCAATATGTAATAATAAATAAAACCTGTCAGTCTTTACAAATTTATATAAGAAAGCTAATGCTATCGTGTAAATATCCCTCTTACGCATTCCAAAACAATTTCAACTGAAGATTCATTTCCTGTACATCCATCCTCTCTGAAATACTAGTCTGCACTGAAGATAATTACCCTCTATGTTTTACCCGTCGATGCCATCGGTCGACACCACCCAAGATCATAAGTGATTCGGAAGATATCACACACAGGTCAGAATCGTTCTGGCGTGTGATCTGACATTATGCCATCGGTTGGGCCATTCGGCGTGCATGCCCTTTTCTGAAACCGCGCCTCTGACAGCCGGCCAGCATGCATCTCGGGCAGCCATGAAGGCGAAGATTTTGTGGGAACAAAGGTTGATCTGTCAGGAGTTACAGATCCCAATTATGGACTGTTACGCGACCTCCCAAGCTATGAGATTGACTGGAAGGAACAATAATTACCACCTTCTCAGGAGAGGTGACAACAATGCCCCTCATTCACATTGTGGTCTATAAAGATTTTTAATAAATACAGAATCCTTGTCATTCTGAAAAGTACACAGTAGAACCTTAAAATTCACGCAGAGGATAAGACCAAAGGTAAACAGTAAAGTTGAAACTGGTGTAACGCCAAAATCGAACAATTTGAGGCACCCTTCTAAATCTATTTACGGATATGGTGATAATTAAAGGGAGAGCACATAAAAATCAACTATGGTATAAAGAATTCAGTACAAGGGAATCGTCTCCCCGTTTATTGCCCTTGCAATGACTACGACCACTGGTAAGATGCTAGCTAAAATCTAGCACAGCTGTCGTAGTGAACAGAGGAAAAAAATTCGCCCAAGGGTTTTCTGTCAGTCACGCCACTGTGCACGATCTGACCGGAGCAACAGTCACGGCTACATCACCGTGTCTGATCCACAGTAAATCCTTCAATGAGTCCGAAAGTTAACTCAGGGTTTTAACGCCATCAACTACTAACGGAGAATAATAACACAGTGAGCATCGCATAAGGAATGGATCACGATTAAAGATATTTTCTGGTGAAGATGAAATTCCAATTTCAAGGATTATTTTGTTCTTTCACTGGTTATATTTGAAAAAAAAAAACATCTCGATAGAGCAAATATCAACGATAAATGGGAATTTCTGGACAGCTAAAACCCTCATTTATAAAGCCAAAGTGGTGGCGTGGAATGCAAATACGAGGTCCATCCATAAACTTAGATACCTGAACAATTATAAAGATAAACACCATACATCATTCCACCTCTCCTGGGATGTCGCGCTACAGGGTGGGCTGACAAAGTTCAACGACCGCAAGGAAATGAAATCGCCCTCCCAAAGGCTCAGGTGTATTACCAAGGAGCGGGAATTTAAGATCTGGTCAGAGTCCAAGGGTTTTGATTCATATTCTGGGTAAAGCGATTCACCCATTGTCCCAACGGTTAAACAAACGCAGTAGAAGACAAACGTAGGTAGCCATGGAGAACTCAGGTCCTGATAGGGAGGAAATGCAGGGATACACAGGAGCAATGCATAGTGGTTCTAACTGCAAACACAGATATAAACAGTAGAAATGCAGAACGTTTTTAACCACCACGCACAGAAAGGAACGAAGGGATAATTATCTTCCTACAGCTGATCAGAATTTGGACCAGGGGTCTAAAATTTGCTCAATTTTCAAAGTGCTCGGAATGCAACGAAAATGGTGCCATTGCGTCCGTCTCATTCTCTTGATTCCGGCGGTATATTTACTTTCACAAACGGAGTCCGT
>JASDQU010371817.1:0-43510 GCA_032191745.1 Picea mariana | reverse complement strand
ACCGTACAACTGACGTAGGCATCCGTACGGTGACTTGGCAATTGCTGACGTGGCAAGTTCTGATTGATTGCTGGTGGGTGAATTATATTTGGACACGTGGCAGACTTCGAGCAAATGGCATGGTGCCACGTGGCCCAATCAAGGGCTGCCACATGGCACCCGTTTATTGGCTCTCGGTCTATAGTTTGGTTTGATAAAATATTTAGGGGTCCATGGGGTTCGACCCCCGGACCTCTCTCCACCGTGGAAGGCTTTAACATAGGCCAATTTACCAACGCGCCGCTTTATGTTTCTTATTATGAATATATATTTAAAATTATTTATGTTTAAACTTTGGAATGTTGGCGCGGGGGTAGGGCTGGGGCTTGGCCCTAGCCCTCGGTTTTGGAGTTTGTATGTGATCACGATTCATTTAAAAGGCGCGCGCCGGGGTATTGCCATAACGGCCCGTGGTTACATTGGTTACCATACGACCATTCATTTTAAACAGCGGTCGCGCGTGGGAGGTTTCAAAATGGAGCGACCCGTGGTCCTATTAAAACCATATGACCAACACATATATTTTGGCATGTGAATTGGGTAGTACAGCCGTGGTGGTATTTGTATTCACATGACCACCGGTTATTCCGTGTATGCACGGTTTGGATATTTGGGCAAAGCCCGTGGTCTCGGCGAGTTTCCATGTAACCCTATTATAATGCTTGCGCGCAGAGTTTTGGGCTTATAGCCCGGTTCTATGCCATAATTTATATGTCCACACATATTATTAAATGGTGCGGGGGTTGTAAAATGTGATTTAAACCCGGTTCTATGGAGTTATATGTGACCGAAACTCCTTTTAAACGCACGCGGTGTGTTACATAACCTATGGTTATGTTATAAAACATTTGACCACATATTTTATACGCCATTTGTGTCGGTTTTGGTTTCGTTTTGTAAAATGGTTGGACACTTGTCAAACCCAGACTTAACCAAGTAACGGAGCCCCAAATTTGCGCGGGACGTGGCCATATGGTCTTCCCATGCGCCCAACTCCTCCATTCTTGGGGGCTTTAGTTTGGTTAACCGTCCGAAAAATTAGCGCGATTTGTGGAACGTGCGTAGGTGCTGGGTTTAGTGACCGAAAACGCTCAGAGGCTAGGTTCACTTTCCCATAGGTGCAGAATGGCGAACCTGTAACAACAGTTTGAAGGAGGAAAATGGCAGCAAGCATAACTTCTTCAATTTTTGACCAAATCAGGTGCTGTAAAAGCCCAGCTAGGGGTTTTTGGACGTTCTGAGTCCATTGGTGATGTTTTCACAGGCATTTGAAGACTCCTTATGCAGTTTTTTAACCATTGAATCTTGAGGAAGCTCCAGGGACCATTGAAGCCCTCATTGTTGGAGGCATTACTCAGATGAGTATAGGTCCATTTTCTGAGACTGAATAGTCATTCTTGACTGTTTATTATGCTATGAACACATTGGGATAGGTTTCAGATCCATTGGAGGACTTTTACAGGTATTTTTTCCTCATTCAAGCTCAGGGAAGCTTGAAGGTCACATGTAGAAGAGGTCATTGTTGGATGAGCCATTGTCCATTTGCAGAGTTTTAACAGTCATTTTTGGGGTTAAGATGTATTCTGAATCCAATGGTACAGTCTGTAAATACATTGGAGTTGAGAAGCAGCTTGTAAAGAGCATTTGAAAAACTAATCCCAAAGAGCCAAGTCCATTGAAGGAGGCTCAAGGAGATGTAGCCCAGAGAGGGGTGAACTCCTTTATCATCTTGGCATTGCTGTGATTTTGATGTGTTATTTGCTGCATTTTATACTGTTGTGTATTTGTCTATAACACATATTTAATATTTTAAAAGATCATTTCCTCACACATATACATTGACAAGAAGAAACCAAGAACTTAACACATAAACCAACTTGCATATTTAAACACATGAAGCAAGGTCCTGTTAAGGTTTAATTTAATGAGGTAGAGGGTGCTTGCATAGCATAACAAGTCAGCCTTCTATTTTCAGATCAGATGGTGTCAGAGCATAGTTTATTTTTGCTCATGTATTTGCCAATGATAGCTTGAGGTTTATCTGTTGGTATTTGATGCAAGTTTTGTGTTGAAGTTTGTTATCTTGCAAATATGGAGGAGGCTTCAAACCTGGATAGTTCTCCTACATCTTCCAAATATAGGTTCTTTGACCAAGAGATGTTTAATGCATTTCTAACCATGAAGAATATGGTACAAGAGTTGTGGAAAGATAGGGAAGAAAGCATTGTCCTTCAAGAGCAGTTGATGGCCATGAAGGAGGAGAAAGACCAACTTCTTGAAAAGTTGCAGGAGATGGAGAAACAACTCCATGAAGAAAAAGAAACCCTTACCAAGTACAAGCATGACCATGAGGTATGTAATGTTAGTTTGTATTCAAATTCCTCTCAAGAAGAATGCTTTGGTGTTTTTGAAAATCACACTAGAGGAATAGGGTCCAAGTTATTATTAAAAATGGGCTATGAAGGTAAAGGGTTAGGCGAGCATGCACAAGGCATTGTTGAGCCTATTGTAGTTGAAGAGAGGCCTAAGTATTGTGGTCTTGGTTATGAATGAATTTTTGGAGAAAATTCCAAAGTTGAGGAAACAAATGAAAAAGTTTCAAGCACAATTTTTGTTTCAAGTTCACCTCCTCAAGAAGGTTTTCAAGGTGAAAGTTCAAGAACTTTTGTTGAAAGTTCAAGCTCTTCAGCATGCAAAACTTGTATTCAAGATGAATGCAAGTGTGTGAAACCAAAGGGTTGTGACAGCCATGAGGACAAGAGCAGATTTGTTAGTCTTCAAAAGGGAGCTTGTGACTCTTCCAATTCACCTCCTCAAAGCGGCGATAAAGGTGAATGTTCAAGGTATAAATATGCCTATAACTCAGCTACTTTTGATTATGTTAAGCATGATAAATCTGCATGTAACAATGGAAAAAGACCATGTACATATTGTGGTTTATATAACCATAATGTTTCAAAATGTTGGAAAAGAAAGTCCACTTTCAGGAAACTTTCCAAGCAAAGGCAACATGAAGAGAAAATGCAAAAGATTTGCACTCATTGTCAGAAGAGGGGTCATCTCATTGACCAATGTTGGACATTGCATCCAAACTCTCATCCACGGCACAAGAAGTAGTTGGGTGAAAATATTGACAAGAATGGAAGAGGAGATTCCATCATTGATGTGAGTCAAGATGATTCACAAGAGGACGACTTTCAGCAAAAGAATTCGCCATTGAGTTGGCTTGGTAAGAAATGGTTAGATTTCTTGAGTAAGTAAGGCTTGCATTCTTTCTGTTTAGATGCACATTTCAGCCTTAGATATTCACTTTTGTTGAAGTTGACAAGTTGCAGCAGTTTGTCATATTTTGGTAGAGGCAAGTTTTCATGTGAATGCATTTACTTTTGAGAGCATACTTGTGTTATACCACCTCGTCAAGAACATGCAAAAGAGGGGTATGCTGTCCATTTTATTACAGCCATCTACATTCTTCATATTCAGCTCTTTAGTACCCACATGATTTGGGTTTGGGTACCTATGTTTATACAGGAAGGAGAGTTGAAGAAGCTATGCACATGCATATGGTTTTGTGAGTGCATAAACAATGAACTTGATGATTGTCATCATGGATTGATTCATGTTTGTAACATGATTGTTTATCATGTTTGTTGACTTATCATTTTTGGAAGGTTGACATGTTCCACTTGAGTCTTGACTTGTGTCGATATTGCTTGACGACTATGTTTGTCGTTCATGGTTTCGACTTATGTTTAGTCGATGGTGTTGTTGTCTTGAAAGTCAATTTTGAGTACATTGAGATGGAGGAAAACACCATGTGCTTTGATGAAGCACAAGATGCGACAGCTTGCTGGAAGAGAAAAAAGACTTTGTTGTCATTATTTTCAGTCTTGTGTCAATTTGTTTTCAAGATTGATGGTTTTCTTGGCTTGTGACAAGATGTCGCAAGTAAGTTTTACAGCCATTGGAGAGTGGATTGTTGACGCCAAAGAGTTAGAAAGAGGGACTTGATTCTCAGTGGGAAGGCTAGCAGTCTTCCAAGCACAGAGAGAACAGTGGGTCAGCAGCAGCCAAAGAGCAGTGGTTGAGGGACATAGCCAGTTGCAATGCACGGCATGTCAAAGTACCCAGGTGATTGTCGAAAAGTCTTTTCAAGAAGAATCAGTTGATGTAACTTGAAAGCAGAAGAGTATTGAAGCTCAGATCGATGATTATAAGCTTTTGTGGGTCCAAAATCCTTTTAGTGGGAAGGCGTGATCAGAATCTGGACCAGGGGTCTAAAATTTGCTCAATTTTCAAAGTGCTTGGAATGCAACGAAAATGGTGCCATTGCGTCTGTCTCATTCTTCTGATTATGGAGGTATATTTACTTTCACAAACGGAGTCCGTATGGAGAAGTTATCGTGATCTGTTCACCGAGCCAAACAGGTAAAAAAAAGGGGATGCTGACTGGGTAGGCCGTACAGCTGACGTGGCGACCGTACAGCTGACGTAGGTGTCCGTACGGTGACTTGGAAATTGCTGATGTGGCAAGTTTCGATTGATTGCTGGTGGGCGAATTATATTTGGACACGTGGCAGACTTCGGGCAAATGGCATGGTGCCACGTGGCCCAATCAAGGGCTGCCACGTGGCACCCATTTATTGGCTCTCGGTCTATGGTTTGGTTTGATAAAATATTTATGGGTCTGTGGGGTTAGACCCCTGGACCTCTCTCCACCGTGGAAGGCTTTAACATAGGCCAATTTACCAACGCGCCGCTTTATGTTCCTTATTATGAATATATATTTAAAATTATTTATGTTTAAACTTTGGAATGTTGGCGCAGGAGTAGGGCTGGGGCTTGGCCCCGGCCCTCAGTTTCGGAGTCTGTATGTGACCACGATTCATTTAAAAGGCGCACGCGGGGGTATTGCCATCACAGCCCGTGGTTACATTGGTTACCATACGACCATTCATTTTAAACGGCGGTTGCGTGCGGGAGGTTTCAAAATGGAGCGACCCGTGGTCCTATTAAAACCATATGACCAGCACATATATTTTGGCATGCGAATTGGGTAGTACAGCCGTGGTGGTATTGGTATTCACATGACCACCAGTTCTTCCGTGTACGCACGGTTTGGATATTTGGGCAAAGCCTGTGGTCTCGGCGAGTTTCCATGTGACCCTATTATAATGCTTGCGCGCAGAGTTTTGGGCTTATAGCCCGGTTCTATGCCATAATTTATATGTCCACACATATTATTAAATGGCGCGGGGGTTGTAAAATGTGATTTAAACCCGGTTCTATGGAGTTATATGTGACCGAAACTCCTTTTAAACGCGTGCGGTGTGTTACATAACCTATGGTTATGTTATAAAACATTTGACCACATATTTTATACGCCATTTGCATGGGTTTTGGTTTCGTTTTGTAAAACGGTTGGACACTTGTCAAACCCATACTTAACCAAGTAACGAAGCCACAAATTTGCGCGGGACGTGGCCATATGGTCTTCCCATGCGCCCAACTCCTCCGTTCTTGGGGGCTTTAGTTTGGTTAACCGTCCGACAAATTAGTGCGATTTGTGGAACGTGTGTAGGTGTTGGGTTTAGTGACGGAAAACGCTCAGAGGCTAGGTTCACTTTCCCACAGGTGGAGAATGGCAAACCTATAACAACAGTTTGAAGGAGGAAAATGGCAGCAAGCATAACTTCTTCAATTTTTGACCAAATCAGGTGCTGTAAAAGACCAGCTAGAGGTTTTTGGACATTCTGAGTCCATTGGTGATGTTTTCATAGGAATTTGAAGACTCCTTATGTATTTTTTTAACCATTGAAGCTTGAGGAAGCTCCAGGGACCATTGAAGCCCTCATTGTTGGAGGCATTACTCAGATGAGTATAGGTCCATTTTCTGAGACTGAATAGTCATTCTTGACTGTTTATTATGCTCTGAACACATTGGGATAGGTTTAATATCCATTGGAGGACTTTTATAGGTGTTTTTTCCTCATTCAAGCTCAGGGAATCTTGGAGGTCACATGTAGAAGAGGTCATTGTTGGATGAGCCATTGTCCATTTGCAGAGTTTTAACAGTCATTTTTGGGGTTAAGATGTATTCTAAATCCAATGGTACAGTCTGTAAATCCATTGGAGTTGAGCAACAGCTTGTAAAGAGAATTTGAAAAACTAATCCCAAAGAGCCAAGTCCATTGAAGGAGGCTCAAGGAGATGTAGCCCAGAGAGGGGTGAACTCCTTTATCATCTTGGTATTGCTGTGATTTTGATGTGTTATTTGCTGCATTTTATACTGCTGTGTATTTGTCTATAACACATATTTAATCTTTTAAAAGATCATTTCCTCACACATATACATTGACAAGAAGAAACCAAGAACTTAACATGTAAACCAACTTGCATATTTAAACACATGAAGCAAGGTCATGTTAAGGTTTAATTTAATGAGGTAGAGGGTGCTTGCATAGCATAACAAGTCAGCCTTCTATTTTCAGATCAACATCACTGAACTTAACCACATAGACAATGTTTTACAATAGTTACTCAATATAAGAACGCCGAAGTAAATAGCTAAAACATTCATTCGAGCCGACCGGTTTCAACAATGAACGAAATTAAATAGCTTCGTCTCAGAACCCCATATAAAATACTGACAACAGAAGATAAGACTAAGGCCCTAAGTTTATCTCATCTAGAGGATCACGAGGGTTAGATCTGAACGAGGCGCAGAAAACTAATAACCGGGAAGCGGGATGATCCCAGAATTTAGCACAACAATAGACATCATAAGAGATCATATACAACTTTACAAATTTCTTTTCTAAACAAATGTTCTTGCGTACCTGTGACCGACGTCTAATATCCCGAAGTCGCTATCTCGTGCTTGTGCTCCTTGCCACTCCTACCCGCTGATCGTCGAGACCTCATCGGTACCTCCCAGCCAATTGCTAGGGGTACTCTGCTTCCCCCTTAGCCCCCCGAGCCGCAAAGGGGCCACACACAGTCCAGATAGTATACCTAGCTTCCCATCTCGCCTCCACGACTGAGCTACCACTCTAATCCATCTAAGAAAATTCCAACTCCTCACAAGAAATCGGTCCAGTTTCCCATTTCGGTAGCATAACAATACCTAATAGCTCCTCCCTCACTTCCTTCTCTTCCCTTTCATTTATAGAGTTTTTCCCCCCAAACTTTCCCTATATCCCCTTTTTAAATTAAGTTTTAATGAAAACATCTTAAATTTCTCCATTGTACAAGTGTCATTCATCCCCCACTTCCGTCCAAATTTATTTTCTTTCTTTTATTAAAAGGCTCATTTCCCTAATTTATTATTCCCCCCCTTTTTCCCCCCTTTTTTTCTAAATTTATAATATATATATATATATATATATATATATATATATATATATATTATTTTATTTTTCTCTATTTACATGCATGTATTCATCATTGTAATTTATCATTATCCATCATTTAAATTTATCATTAATATATATATATATATATAGGATAATGAGAGGATAATGAGAGATTAAAGTGATGAAAAACATGTATATGGGAAAAGTAGATGTATAACATAAAAGAGGAATAATGAGAAATTAAGGGGATGGATGGTGATTTAATAAATTTTCTTTATGTTATACTACATAGGTGATGTCATTCTCCCACAAGTTAGGAATTAATTCCTTCTTGTAAAATCTTAAAACTATTAGATTTTTTTTAAATCTTACCCTCGTCATCGCCCCAAGAATTTTATGAAGACGCAACTATTACTTAGCTGGGTTTCGGTTTAATTTGTTATTTTTATTCCAGGGTCTGCTCTTAAGGTTAGATTAAAATTTTACCCTAAAAGTTTTAGACTTAGTACTTAGATTCTGAACTGGGCGACACTGGGTTAGGGAAGTTGTTTAAGAATTTCTTAAGGCATTATTGTCTTAGGGCTATTAAGGTTTGTTCCCTTCATCCACATCAATGTGACGTGCCCTTCAGAATGCACCACGTGCTCCAAGAGTGCCACTCGCCTCGTTTGTTTCCTTTACACGACGTGCCCTTCAGGATGCACCACATGCTCCAAGGGTTCCACTCGCTTCTTGTGTTTCTTTTGTGTGACGTGCCCTTCAAGATGCACCACGTGCTCCAAGGGTGCCACTCGCCAACTAGACTGATTGGTAGACATCTATAACCCCTAGAGTCAACACTCCGCCAGGTGAACTTGTGGGAGACTAAGGGCTCTAAGGAATAAGGCCCCCACCTTATTGCGCGCGCCTTAGAATCATCGTGAGCGACTGTCGCAGTCTGTCGTCATGACATCGTGGATCCTCTCGAACTAGGTAATCATTAACCTACAGTTTGAGCCACAATAGTAGTGCTAGTAGGCGGTGGAAGGGCTGCTGTCCACCCCTCTCTCTCAACCTCTCTGGAATCATGTGTGGCCCCTTTACTCCATATGTGAGTCTGGTCGAAAAGCTATCGTCAGCCTGCATCATCAACAATCGTGTCAGAACATGTCAATATCATATCATCAAATCAAATGAAATATCACAGTAAATAAATCAACCCAACAGCACACTCCCTGACTCAATCCGGAGTCCAAGGGGGTTCCATCGATGCCTCTGCATCCTCAAGGTCCAAAACCCTGCACACTCAATACAATTGAGTCAAACAACACCTGTCTATATCACATAGTAACACATCATGTCGTCTATCATAATGCCTCATAATCAAGTATAAATGTTTTAACATCAGAAAGTCCAGATCACTTGCGAGCAAGTGTCCTCAAATAATAAGTTTTCTCAGTGCACTAGAGCAGGATATTACATACACGCCCTCTTGGTATAAACTTCATCCTGAAGTTTCTCAGTATAAATGCCGAATAAAAGTATCACAGTATCAAAAGTCTACCTAATCAAACCAAAATGGAAACTGCTAGCACATATCATATGCGTTCTCCCAGGTCGTCGAGTGCGGACTATAACTTTCCCACTGGACCTTGACCTGATCTACCGTTCGACATCGTAATTGTCGAACATGATGATCTAATATGCGGACCAGCTCAGCCGTGAGCGCTCCCTCATCCGATACCTACAATGAACTCATGTCAATCACGTGTGTAGGATCACTAATATAATGTCTCAGAACAGATACATGAAAAACATCATGCATACGCCTCAAAGAATTAGGCAAGGCTAGTCGATAAGCCATGGGCCCCTTTCTCTCCACAATCTTGAAAGGTCCTACGAACCTAGGAGAGATATTAGCTCCCTTTCCAAACTTGATCAATCTCTTATGCGGATTTACCCACAAGAAGACTCAATCATCGACCTCGTAACTACGGTTGACTCGGTGCGCATCGGCATAACTCTTATGTCGATCCTGCATTTCTTTAATCCCTTGTCTTATGGTTTTCATTTTCTCATCCATTTCTTGGATCGCTTCTGGTCCCACCAGGACCCCATCCTCAAGTAGATCCCATCTCAAGGGCGTCCGACACAGTTTCTCATAAAGGAACTCAAAAGGTGTCATCTTAAGGGTGCTCTGGTAACTATTGTTGTAAGCAAACTCTACTAGAGGCAAGAATTCCTCCCAACGCTTCTGTTGGTCCATCATGTACATGCGCAACATGTCTTACAAGGTTTGGTTCGCTCGTTTGGTCTGTCCGTCCGTCTCTGGGTGATACGCAGTACTAAAGTTAAGTTGGGTTCCCAAGGCCTCTTGGAAACTCGTCCAAAATCGTCCAGTACACCGATCCTTGGTCGGATATAATCTTCTTAGGCATGCCATGCAGCCTCACAATCTCACGGATGAAAATTCTCACTATTTCAGGTGCCTGATACGTCGTATGTACCGGATTAAAGTGAGCACTCTTCGTTAGAGTGTCTACTACTACAAAAATCGAGTCGTGTCTCTTTGCCGTCAGTGGCAATCCAACAATAAAATCCATCGAAATAACTTCCCATTTCGATTCCAAAATGGCATGTGGTTGAAGTAATCCTACTGGGTGTCTATGTTCAGCCTTTAGCTGCTGACACTCTAGACATCTGGCCACAAGGTTGACTATTCCCTTTATGTAAGTAATCCCGAAGTCGTACTCGCTAGGCAATTCCGACCAACGTCGTTGTCGCGCGTTTAGGTTGCCTTGCATGAAAATGTGTTGCAGCCCACAATGATCAGTCTTTAATTCAAATTTTCTTCCAACAAGGTAGTGTTTCCAAACCTTCAAGGCATAATGATGGCTAAAAAATCCCAATCGTGCGTCACGTAGTTCTCCTCATGTCTTCTCATCTTCCTCGAAATGTAAGCAATCACTTGTCCGTCTTGCATCAGGACTCCACCTAAGCCTTCCTTGGATGCATCAGTGCAAACCAAGAAGTCTGCGTCCATGTCAGGGACTTTTAGTATTGGCGCTGTTGTCACAACTCTTTAAGCCTTCGGAATGCTTCCGGGCATTTCTCAGTCCAAACAAACTTCTTATTTTTCTTCTGCAATTCCGTGAACGGATTTGCTATCTTTGAAAATCCCTCGACAAACCGTCGATAGTATCCTGCTAAACCCATAAAACTACGCACTTCTGTGACATTCGTCGGCATAGGCCATTCCATAATAGCCTCAACCTTGGCTAGATCCACGGTGATACCTTCGCCAAAATGACATGCTCTAAGTAATGAATCCTCAATTGATAAAAAGAGCATTTGGACAACCTCCCATACAAATTGGGTTCTCGTAAATAGTGTAGTACCAAGAGCAAGTACTCGTCATGCTCCTCCGTCGTTTGAGAGTAGATCAAAATATCGTCAATGAATTCTTGGATGAACTTGTCCAAGCACTCGCAGAACACCCCGTTCATCAACTCATGAATACCCCTGGGACGTTTGTCAGTCCAAAGGTAAAACAATAAATTTGTAATGTCCCAATCTCATCTTAAATGTGGTTTGAGGGACGTCATCCTCCTTGATCCATAACTGGTGATACCCTGATCACAAATCGATCTTGGAGAACACCGTCACACCCTTCATTTGATTGAACAGATCATCAATTCTAGGTAAGGGGTATTGATTCTTGATTGTAGCATTGTTCAGTTAACGGTAGTTAATGCAAAGCCTCCATGATCCGTCATTCTTTCGTATGAAAATAACCGGTGCATCCCACGGTGACACACTAGGGAGTATCAGTCCCAGGTCCAACAACTCCTTCAGTTGCATTTTCAAATCTTGCAACCCGGGGGTCGACATCCGATAAGGTGTTCTTGCTATCGGTTCAGTCCCCGGTTGCAGGTCTATCGTAACTCCAGTTCCCTTTCCGGCGGCATCCCAGGCAACTCCTCTAGAATACGTCCGCAAACTCCTTCTCCACTGGAAGGTGTTCTAGACCTTCTGCCACTCCCTTTTCGTTTAGCGTAAGGATCGCATAAATCTTGCACCCCTTGCGCATACTATCCATTAACTGTAAGGAACGGATGAACCTCAGGGAAAATCCCTGGTTTCATCCTACAATTGCACGCCTTTGTCCCTCACTGATAAGCTCCTCCTCTGTTGTGAGGGCCCTTTGGACAACATCATGCAAGGTTTAAGATATCATAATCCTAACCTTCCATGCAGGTTGCCAATAAGGCCAAACACGAACCAATTGACCTTAAGTTTCTCTGTGCGGAGCATACCGGAGCAGCTCCATAAAAAGTGTCTCGTACTCGAGCACCGTACGACCTCTCTGTCGTAATGCATTGAACTCATTGAGCTGACGCTCGATGAATTCCTCTAAAAGGTACCTCTCTCGGAACCGTTCCTCAAATAGTTCCCATGACACGTCTTCAACAGCCATGTTTAGCTGCGGCAGGAGCATCTTCCACCATAGAAGAGCGCTCCCCCCTCAGTTGAGAGACCTCCATTCGGACCTTCATGTTGGAGGTATAATTTCAAACTGCGAAGCACATCGCCATCTTTTCCAACCATGCCTCGGTGGCTGCGCATTCCGGGGCACCCAAGAACTCGGTAAATTTGACCTTCTCGAGTTCCCGGTGAAAGCTACATATAACGACCAGTGCACGCGGTGGATCCTCAACGGGTGCCGACGCCCTGGCCTCGTCTCTGTCCAAACGGCTGATCAGTGCCTCAGACATGCACTGAAAAGACCTCGTCAACCCCACGACATCACCAACTGCGATCTGCTCCTATCCAAGAACCTGCTCGCCTCCCTGGGGGTTAGACCCCTCAGGCGTAGATGCTACTAGAGGAATCGTACCTCCTCCCCTAGCACCCCGTCATCTTCCTCTGCGGCGTCCTCTAGCCATGATTACCGCGCACACACACAATCAACTCGATCAACAATAGTATAATAAAATCAACTCATGTCAACGAAATCTATAGCGAATCCCAAGTCACGGGTCGAACTGGCTCTGATACCATATGTAACAATCTCCTTGTTACGATAACAACTCTGAAAATAGGTGAATTTTTTTTTTTGTGTGTGTGTGTTTAAGGTGTGTGCGCACATGTAGAAGTAACAGACACACTTGACTCTACGTCGCCACCTGACAACTATCAAGACGCAACCATGAAGTTCATCACAATGAAGGCTGAGGCACACCATGAGTAACTGCAAGCAATAAACGACCCTAGACACTAGGCGCACAACGCTAACACTTTACAACATACTGGGTTATGCACGGTACGAACACAGAGGGAAGAATCCATAGTAGTAGATCTTACTATTTCTACACAGGAAAGCAGGGCGTTTAATCTTAATTCTCTGCTCTAGAGAGAGAGAAGGTCAAATAGGCTCCTGGCCGACTGCTCAGCCAGAAACTAGTAAACTCAGCCAGGTGTGTCGCAAGAGTGGAAACCCTGCCTTTAAAGGGCCCGAGACTCTTGATACAACACTAGATTCTTTACACGAAAAATCACACACAGACAAATCTCCTAAGGCTACCTGGGGGTGTCTACCTCCCACCCGACCCATGCCAACCAAACAGACAAAGTTTTACAACCCAGCACAATCTTAAATTAACAAGGGACTACCAGCTATATGAGTCTTAAAGTCATTCCATTACGCAACTCTAAATCATAAATCGTCATCAAGGTACCCTCTAAAACACATTCAAGGGACCCCTAAAGTGCAAGACTGAAACTTTGACTGGTTTAACATCTAACAAGATAAAAAGTCATCAATTGTAATCATAAACATAATGAATGGTTGTAAATGTATTTTAATGCAATAAGTAACCATTATCCTTCACTACAACTCAATAATTAACAAATTATCCTGAAATCATTTGACGCCATCACTGTAAATTTACATTATCAATCATCCCATGAGGGTTAGCATCATTACCTTGGTAATATAAGGACCTCGCAATTCACTAACTAATTTCATGATAAACTACAATGACTTTACCCTAGCGCTAGCATCATTACATTTATGATATAAGGACTTCGCAATTTAACCATCTAAGCTGCAAGATCATTACACTAATGATCAAGACCTTAACATTCCGATATATTGCATTAGATTACACTATCAATTCCTCACATTATAATTCATACACTCCGTCATAAGACGCTTTATGAAGATAGCATTACCTTACCTTCATTATAGTATAATGTAGTACCATTGCAACAACATGCTGAAATAACATTACACTAACATTATCTTACATTACATTTACCCTAACATAATGTAATAATATTTCAATCATACTTCCTTACATTCATTACGTTTACCTTTCACAATAACATTTCATTCTTTACCTTATATTCGGTCATATTACATTTTAGGTTAAAACCTCACAATCAAAACATCCATAACATTTTTCTATATGTTATATAACACTAACATTTATACTCCATATCATATTGCCATGCTACTCTAACATAAATCAAGCAATGTATTACCATCACTTTAACCTTACATATTACACTAACCTTAATACATATTCAATCACCCTACCCTTACGCAAATCTGTAACAAACTATGTTATCCAACATCTACAATTTCAGCAACACTCCACTACTTAATACATATCTTAACATCTCGTTTTATCATATTACGTTCCATTTTGTTCAATAGAATAGATAATGTCAATAATTTATGGAAGGATAAACAAAGCTACTTCAATCTAATAATATAAATGAAATCTGGTGCTATCTTGTTAACTACACTCTGTCCTGCACTCAGGATCTGTGCTAACAATTAGGAACCATATGTAGTAATAAATAACCCTGTCCGTTTCCACAAAAATTATAAAAGGAAATCTAAGGCTATCATGTAACCATCCCTCTGTCCAGCCTAACATTAAAACAATATGTAATAATAAATACATCCTCATCTTTTAAAATTCAAATAAATTGGGTCATCATGAAATGGGTTGAAACCTTTAAAAGTTAAGTTCCAAAATCAAAGTTCTCATCAATCAAATAAAACTATAACTTTTAACAAAATTCTTGTTAAACTTAAAATAAAAAATTTTAAATAAATAAGAAAAGATTGATTTTTCCACTATTTTATTTACTTTGTATGAAAACATTTCATAAATATTACTTTTCCAAAATGAATCACAATAGTGTTCAAAACTCAAATATCAAAACTAAAATATGTTATAATATGTTTTCATGAAAATTATGAGAATAGAAAAACAAGTTTATACATTAAAGTTGTTTTAATGAATTAAAACAACTTTTCATTCATAATTGTATTTACAGCTAAATTCAACTCTTTATGAAAACATTCCATAAATATTGTTTTTTGCAAAATGAATCAAAATCATATACTTATACAGATTAAAATTCAATTATAACATTAAAGCAATATGTAATAATAAATAAAACCTGTCAGTCTTTACAAATTTATATAAGAAAGCTAATGCTATCGTGTAAATATCCGTCTTACACATTCCAAAACAATTTCAACTGAAGATTCATTTCCTGTACATCCATCCTCTCTGAAATACTAGTCTGCGTTGAAGACAGTTACCCTCTATGTTTTACCCGTCGATGCCATCGGTCGACACCACCCAAGATCAGAAGCGATTCGAAAGATATCACACGTAGGTCAGAATCGTTCTGGCGTGTGATCTGGCATTATGCCATCGGTTGGGCCATTCGGCGTGCATTCCCTTTTCTGAAACCATGCCTCTGACAACCGGCTAGCATGCATCTCGGGCGACCATGAAAGCGAAGATTTTGTGGGAACAAAGGTTGATCTGTTAGAAGTTACAGATCCCAATTTTGGACTGTTACGTGACCTCCCAAGCTATGAGATTGACTCGAAGGAACAGTAATTACCACCTTCTCAGGAGAGGTGACAACGATGCCCCTTAGTTGCATTGTGGTCTATAAATATTTTTAATGAATACAGAATCCTCGTCATTCTGAAAAGTACACGGTAGAACCTTAAAGTTCACACAGAGGGTAAGACCAAAGGTAAACAGTGAAGTTGAAACTAGTGTAACGCCAAAATTGAACAATTTGAGGCACCCTTCTAAATCTATTTACGGATATGGTGATAATTAAAGGGAGAGCAAATAAAAATCAACTATGGTATAAAGAATTTAGTACAAGGGGATAATCTCCCCGTTTACTGCCCTAGCAGTGACTACGACCACTGGTAAGACGCTAGCTAAAATCTAGCACAACTGTCGTAGTGAACAGAGGAAAAAAATTTGCCCAAGGGTTTTCTGTCATTCGCGCCACTATGCACAATCTGACCGGAGCAGCAGTCGCGGCTACATCACTGTGTCTGATCCACCGTAAATCCTTCAATGAGTCTGAAAGTGAACTCAGGGTTTTAACACCATCAACTATTGATGAAGAATAATAACACAGTGACCATCGCATAAGGAATGAATCACGATTAAAGAGATTTTCTAGTGAAGATGAAATTCCAATTTCAAGGATTATTTTGTTCTTTCACTGGTTATATTTGAAAAAAAAAAACATCTCGACAGAGCAAATATCAATGATAAATGAGAATTTCTCGACAACTAAAACCATCATTTATAAAGCCAAAGTGGTGGCATGGAATGCAAATACGAGGTCCATCCATAAACTTAGATACCTGAAAATTTATAAAGATAAACACCATACATCATTCCACCTCTCCTGGGATGTCGCACTACAGGGTGGGCTGACAAAGTTCAACGACCGCAAGGAAATGAACTCGCCCTCCCAAAGGCTCAGGTGTATTACCAAGGAGCGGGAATTTAAGATCTGGTGAGAGTCCAAGGGTTTCGATTCAGCTCCTGGGTGAAGCAAGTCACCCATTGTCCCAACGGTTAAGCAAACGCAAAAGAAGACAAACGGAGGTGGCCATGGAGAACTCGGGTCCTGATAGGGAGGAAACACAGGGATACACAGGAGCAATGCAGAGTGGTTCTAACTGCAAATGCAGATATAAACAGCAGAAATGCAGAAGGTTTTAACCACCACGCACAGAAAGGAACGAAGGGATAATTATCTTCCTACAACACTGAATTTAACCACATAGACAACGTTTTACAATAGTTACTCAATAAAAGAACATCGAAGTAAATAGCTAAAACATTCATTCCAGCCGACCAGTTTCAACACTGAATGAAATTAAATAGCTTCGTCTCAGAACCCCATATAAAATACTGACAACAGAAGATAAGACTAAGGCCCTAAGTTTATCTCATCTAGAGGATTACGAGGGTTAGATCTGAACGAGGCGCAGAAAACTAATAACCGGGAAGCGGGATGATCCCAGAATTTAGCACAACAATAGACATCATAAGAGATCATATACAACTTTACAAATTTCTTTTCTAAACAAATGTGCTTGCGTACCTGTGATCGACGGCTAATATCCCGAAGTCGCTATCTCGTGCTTGTGCTCCTTGATGCTCCTGCCCGCCGACCGTTGAGACCTCACCGGTACCTCCCAGCCAATCACTAGGGGTACTCTGCTCCCCCCTTAGCCCCACGAGCCGCAAAGGGGCCACACACAGTGCAGATAGTATACCTAGCTTCCCATCTCGCCTCCACGGCTTAGCTACCACTCTAATCCAGCTGAGAAAATCCCAACTCCTCACAAGCAATCAGTCCAATTTCCCATTTTGGCAGCATAACAATACCTAATAGCTCCTCCCCCACTTCCTTCTCTTCCCTTTCATTTATAGAGCTTTTCCTCCCAAACTTTCCTTAAATCCCCTATTTAAATTAATTTTTAATGAAAACATCTAAAATTATCCATTGTACAAGTGTCATTCATCCCCTACTTCCCTCCAAATTTATTTTATTTCTTTTATTAAAAGGCTCATTTCCCTAATTTATTGTTCCCTCCCTTTTTCCCCTTTTTTTAAAAAAAAATTATAATATATATATATATATATAGATATATATTATTTTATTTTTTTCTATTTACATGCATGTATTCATCATTGTAATTTATCATTATCCATCATTTAAATTTATCATTAATATATATATATATATATATATATATATATATATATATAGGATAATGAGAGATTAAAATGATGACAAACATGTATATGGGAAAAGTAGATGTATAACATAAAAGAGGAATAATGAGAAATTAAGGGGATGGATGGTGATTTAATAAATTTTCTTTATGTTATACTACATAGGTGATGTCATTCTCCCACAAGTTAGGAATTAATTCCTTCTTGTAAAATCTTAAAACTATTAGATTTACTTTAAATCTTACCCTCTTCATCGCCCCAAGAATTTTATGAAGACCCAACTATTACTTAGGTGGGTTTTGGTTTAATTTGTTATTTTTATTCCAGGGTCTGCTTTTAAGGTTAGATTAAAATTTTACCCTAAAAGATTTAGACTTAGTACTTAGATTCTGAACTGGGCGACACTGGGTTAGGGAAGTTGTTTAAGAATTTCTTAAGGCGTTATTGTCTTAGGTCTATTTAGGTTTGTTCCCTTCATCCACATCAATGCGACGTGTCCTTCAGAATGCACCACGTGCTCCAAGGGTGCCACTCGCCTCGTTCATTTCCTTTGCGCGGCATGCCCTTCAGGATGCACCACGTGCTCCAAGGGTTCCACTCGCTTCTTGTGTTTCTTTTGTGCGACGTGCCCTTCAAGATGCACCACGTGCTCCAAGGGTGCCACTCGCCAACTGGACTGATTGGTAGACATCTATAACCACTGGAGTCAACACTCCACCAGGTGAACTTGTGGGAGACTAAGGGCTCTAAGGAATAAGGCCCCTGCCTTATTGTGCGCCCCTTAGAATCATCATGAGAGACTGTCGCAGTCTGCCCTCACTGCATTGTGGATCCTCTCGAACTAGGTAATCATTAACCTACAGTTCGAGCCACGACGGGAGTTCTAGTAGGCGGTGGTAGTGCTACTGTCCAGCCCTCTCCCTCAACCTCTCTGGAATCGTGTGTGGCCCCTTTACTCCATATGTGAGTCTGGTCGGCAAGCTATCGCCAGCTTGCATCATCAACAATCGTGTCAGAACATGTCAATATCATATCATCAAATCAAATGAAATATAACAGTAAATAAATCAATCCAAAAACACACTCCCTGACTCAATCCAGAGTCCAAGGGGGTTCCACTGATGCCTCTGCATCCTCAAGGTCCAAAACCCTGCACACTCAATACAACTGAGTCAAATAGCACCTGTCTATATCACATAGTAAAGAATCATGTTGTCTATCATAATGCATCAAAATCAAGTATAAATGTTTCAACATCAGAAAGTCCAGATCACTTGCGAGCAAGTGACCTCAAATAATAAGTTTTCTCAGTGGGCCAGAGTGGGATATTACACGATTGAAAACTTTCTGCATTTTCTTCATTGCTGTCATATGCAAATTTTTGAATTTATTTGGATTGTTGAACACAATCATTTTCGGATTCATCTTCGACCAATGGCTACAATTTTGCACTGATAAAACCTTCTGTATAAAAAGTAATAGGGTTATTAAACACATGAGAAGATTGCTGCAATTTCTTTTCAATTTGTTCCAGTGAATCAGTGTGATTTGGCATTAGCATACATTCATTTGCTTCAATGATGATCTTAAAATTTTTTGTCAACAATTTAAACAAAGAAAAGCATAAAGGTAAATAATTTCCTTCAGTTGATTCGGTACTTTCTTCATATTATTCTTTGTAACTATGATATGTAGGCTGATTGTTCTCATCACAATGTTGAAAAGGAACATTTCCTGATAGAGAACATGCAACTGATTGTTCTATGAATCAACATCATAATCATCATCATATTCATCATATATAGGAAAATCAACAACATCTGCAATGCCATCTAACAAGGAAAAGCTTGGGACATCAACCTTCTCTTCAACAAGTTGATTTGCAAATTCATTTTCTTGACTGTGTACAAATGAATACATAAAACAATCAACCCCATGCTTATCATGAGATGGATGAGAAGCTAAATTAGCACCTTCTTTTTCAATAAGTGGAATATAATCCTTTGCAAAATCATTTGCATTTAGAACTTCAAGAGGACATGTGATATTATTAACCCTCTGCTCAAGATTCAAATCAATTGTTTTTTGTTCATATTCACTGTCACGTTCTTGTTGGCAGCCAATTCACATTTTCCATTGTCTCATAAGCTGCCTACACCAGTGTTCCACAAACATTGGTTTTTCGTCGCAAATTTTAAATGAACGACGCCTTTATTCTTTGCGCCTTTCCGCACGCCTACCTTCGCTAAGTCTTCACGAGTGTAAGCATGAAGATTACTCCTTTCAAGGTCACATTTCGATCATTTTCTCGATTGCCAATGCCTTTTGTGTCATTATGCATATTGCACTTATCTTTTGTTGATCTTTACATGATCGGCAATATCCTTTGATCGGTTTTCATACTTCGATGGATTACATTACTCGGTTTATTGAAGACATTTAGCCTTTGGATTTGCATTGTATGATTTGCCTAAACATTGATTCATTGAATTGCATGGGGATCCTGATTTATCTTTTGTAATCCTTATTGTCGATCCTTATCGTAGTTCTCGGCATATCAATTGTATGTAATATCGATTTGACACCTTAGTTAAACGTTTGATTAATGCATTGGCGAAAACATGATTGTGGGTTTTGAACTGCATGTCGGGCATTTGAACATTATGGTATAACACTCGCAAGCATTGGTATACTCATTGGGCATTCTTATGTCGATTGTGTGATTGGATTTCATTTGATTTTGCGATGCATTAGTATTTTGATTGGCTTCCCATTTGGCCTGCTCAGCCTTTGGTTTCATAAGATACATGGATACATATCTTTTTAATATAATGCCTATGGCTACTGTTGTAACTATTGGTATGCAGGTTACATATATCGGCACATTGGTTAGGCTATCAATATCAGTGGTTACATTGGCGCATAATTGGGTTTGGTATTGATCGCAATTCGATTGCTGGTGGATTATCAACTTTGATTGTGCATGCACTTATCATTATTTATTGGTCAACCAATTGATATAACTGTTGAGCTGTGTTATAGGGGATGTTACAGCTGTAAACGTCTGCCTCCTTACCAAGAATTAAGCCATTCATCACCTGCCACGTTCATGCTTGCTAATGTGATGGTTTCCTTAGATTCGCAAATCATACAGAGGTTAACTTTGGTCTTTTTGTTATATGGTTTAACGTTTTCAGAGCTAGATTTGATACACGAAGAGGAAGAAGTTAAGATCTGCATACCTCTACAACCTTTGAAAGTTTCTGGCATTTCTAGGGTTTCCTATCGATACTTTTAATGTTGTTTGGAGGACTGTGCGAGTTTACAAACTGGATTTGAAAACTTCATATAATAAATCGACCTAGATATAAACCCAAAACGATCTGCAATCGGATTGAGGGGTCGTGTCTTCCCTGAACGCCCTGGTGGGCATAGAGAGATTGAATTTTCATGAGCGAACCCTGCATACTTTGCTATCTGGCGAAGCAAATGTCACGAGGGAGAACAAACAATGCAATCTCTCCATCTTTACTGGCGATTGGGGCTTCAAAAACCGTGGCTAATATCACAAGTGTGGATACATGCACAGGGACTCCAATATCTAAGGGCGTTTCGAGTCATGTGATTAAATATGCCAGTGCAGATATTGCCTTGCAAAACATTGAATCAGAAATTGTGTGGTCGGCACAGGAAGACAGCGTTTGGGGATTCTTCAGGGCAATAAAGATAAATAAACACCCCAGAAAGACCTTCAGAATCGAGCCATTCAGGCACAGGGCGGATATGGATCCCAAATATGCCGAGAAGACCTGAAGATCCTTGAACATGCAATCCACGAGATCTATAATCACAATGCCAGTGGCTTGAGTTTTGAAGAACTATACAGGAATGCCTACAATGTGGTGCTTCACAAATATGGGGAAAAGCTCTATTTCGGCCTTGTGACCACAATGACTGGCCATTTGAGGGAAATGGAAAAAACAATTGAAGCTGCTCAGGGGAGTTTGTTTTTGGAAGGATTGAATAGAAAATGGGTGGATCATAACAAAGAACCGCAGATGATTAGAGACATTTTGATGTATATGGATAGAACATATGTTACCAACTCCAACAAAACACCTATTCATGAACTTGCATTAAATCTGTGGAGAGACCATATAATTCATGCTGCAAAAATTAAGGATAGGCTATTGAATACTCTTCTTGAACTTGTACATTGTGAACGAACAAGAGAAGTCATCAATCGAGGTTTAATGCGTAATATTATCAAAATGCTTAAAGAGAAGGGGCTTTCTGTTTACCATAAAGATTTTGAGAAACCTTTTGTGGAAGGGGCGTTAACTTTCTATTCTATTGAATCTCAACAGTTTATTGAATGCTGTGATTGTGGGGACTATTTGCAGAAAGTTGAGAGAAGGCTAAATGAAGAGATAGAGAGGGTTTCACACTGTCTTGATTCAAGTAAGCCTCAAGAAATATTCTCTTGAAAATATACATGAAAGCAGTGAAGATTCTCAAATGATTGAGCAGGTCCTTGCGTGGCATAAACATGAAAGCAAGTCTGTTTCTCACCCTATGTCAACAGTAACAGGTGTGTTTATAAGCAACAAAAACAACAAAATGGATGAATATTTTGTTGATTCAGAGTCTATTATTACAAATGAACAAAGATCACCTGAATTGAAGCAACAAAATCCTGAGATGAACCACAGTAGTTTAGAATTTCAAGAGATAACGCATGCAGTTGGGATGTTAGTTAGAGAAAGAGCTCAATGACAGACACAAACGGATATTGGAATGACCTGTGCTCTGCAAAACAAGCCATTTTTAGTCTTACGTCTGTGAAAGGAAGTTACTATTTCAATTTTAAACAGGCATATGGTTAGATCTGTTTTATCCTATGGGTGTCCATGCTACTTAACAGCTCGTATGGTGATATCTTACAAATAAACTTTGTTAAAGACCAGAAACAGGAAGGAGGGACAGGCCTCATTCTATTTCAGGATTCAAACAGTGGGATTTCAACTGAGAAGAACAACTATATGTTAAAAGGTTTGCCATAGTTTAATTCCCTTGGCTGTGCAGACTAGAGCAGTAAGGGAGAGGGAAGATCATCTTTATACTACCTTTCGGTATTTTACATTACAGAGGAGGAACTAGAGCCAGCAGTGAAAAATCATGGAATTTGGCAAATATCAAGAATCCTATCTCAAGGGCCACTCAATATCAAGGAACTATTTTTGCCAATGCTGAAGCTGCCTTAATTTCCTACACTCATTTCTAGATAGATTTTGTATATATTTATTTGATCTTTTGTTTTGATTGAATTAGATTAAATTAGATTCGGTTTGTTCTAATTTAGGATGGCAGTTTTGGTTTGTTTTGATTTAAATATTTTGTTTTGTTTTAATTAGTAATCAAATATCTATTTGAATATATTTCAGTTAGATTTGGATTAAAAGAGTTCTGTTTTAAGGTTAGATTAGCTACATAATCATTTGGTTTTGTTATGTAGTCATAAAAGTGGATTTTTTTGATGATTTTGCAACTAAAATATCATTTAATCTTGTCCATTTTTTTCCTTGTTCAGGTACTTGCGAATTTCAATGACCAGTGGGCAAGCTGTGGCTGTTGGAGAGATGTTTTAGTGATACAGTTTTGTCATGGGTTGTTAGCTTTAGTTAGTTTTGGGAAGATATTCCCAGATTTTTGTGAAGCAGTTTTAACTTCTACAAGGATGTTCTACCTTGTGGAAAAACTTATAAAGGCTGCTCATTTTTGTAATATGGCATCATGATCAATTTTGGAAGAACAAGCATATGTAATTATTATTCAAACTGGAGCAGAATTGATGCGTTGTTATAGCTTTTGCTTTTCAATTTATCAACACTTTGTTCCAAGTTTTGTGTATCATTATGTTTATGGTTTAGTATCACTTTGTTGTCTAAATCAAATACAAGTGATATAATCTCTTATTGTTATACATGTCTTGTTGCTTCCAAGGAGTTTAAGAACATAATAGTTGTTGATTCATCTTATGAATGATAGCTTTGTCTTCTTCGTAGGCTGAATTGTTATATAAATTTTATGCATTATAGGTTTTCCTTTTGCAGGAATTTATCATCATAAAACTGTTATGACTTCTTTCTTGTTTGTCCTGTAACATACTTCAAGAAGCAGTACAGCTGATCCTTTGCGAGAAGCTTGAGGGCTAAATGGTGTGAATTTCTTCCTCCAATCAGCTTAAGAAGCAATCATACGCAGGACAGACCTAGAGCGTTTCCAGGTTAATTAGTTAGGTGTTTATTGCTTTTAATAATTAGTATAATATAAACGATAGCTTAGTTATATTTATATTACATCATTTAATTTCAAGAATATATATTAGATTGTTTAATTTCAAGCAACTTTCTTTCTTTTTCATAAATACAAAAAATCAAAAAAGAAACCCTTGGCTGTCTCAGGGCAGCAAACACATTAGTTTCACAGGTTTTAATCAAATCTGTAATTTGTCCATATTGTATATTTCTGAATAAAGAATGATCATAGCTGATAATTAAGTAGTTGATTTGAGTTATTATAATCATAGTTAACATATTGTACATACAAGTAGTTAGTAATTTACAGTTAGATTAGTGTAGTTAGTTTATAGTTTCCTTTATTAGTTTATTTCTTTGTCTTTGTTTTATTAGTTTCTAGTTTGCCTTTAGATTTCTTAGCTCAAATCATTTCTCTTTGGTTTCCACACGAGACCTTAGGGTGGCCAACGGAGCCGTTAAACTCGTCAGGGTGGTCCATTCCAAATGGCTTGGGTTATTTAGACAACCCCGGACCGGTTCCACTCTCCTAGTTGATGGATGGTCAATTTCGCCCTTCAACAAATGGCACTAGAAGGAGGGCCAAATGACAAGATGGCCTTGTAAGAGCCTTTATTTCAATTTTATTGAATTTCCCTTATGGCTCCCCAAATCACTGTGTTGGAACATGCTTTCAACTTCTCATTACCCGATGTTCCCAACGAGACAGTCTCTTGCTTGTCCAAACTCACCTCTGATGGTGAAGGCAATACATCTGCTAAAGACCACCTTAACAAGTTTTCGTACAAATGCATCAAACATGACATCTCAGATTTAGAAGTCTTATGCAGACTGTTTGCTTTTACTTTTAGAGGTCGGATCAAACATTGGTTTGAATCCTTTCCAGCATGTCGCATTTTTGATTGGTTTCAATTTGTAGATGAGTTTCTAAATGCTTTTGAAATTTATGATTTTGATCAATTATGTGAAGAATTTCATACTTCGCTAATCAACGATGATCCATCTTTAGAAGGCTTTTTGAAAAAAGTCTATCATATCCTCTGTAAATTTAATCTCGATGACATGTCATTGGCATTAAATCTCTTTTATGATGCTTACATCCCTTCCATTCAGTAATGTTCAATCATGAATGAAGAATCAATTGCAAATCCTATCACTCAACTGCCAGAACAATCTTCTTCGCAAGAAGAGGAAAATTCTTCTGATAATTTTGAACAAGCCATGGATTTAGAATCTATTGATCAGGCTCTTATTGACAACCAAATTGGTTTTTCCTTTGAATCATTGTATTTTCAGTCTTCGAATAGTATGGAAGAAGATTCATTTTTGGATCAAGATGAATACCCTCATTCTTGTAACTCATGCTCCGATCAACATTTAAAATCAGTTATTGAAGAACACTTAAGCAACAAAAATCTTCTTGAATGTTCTAGTACTCCCATGAATCTGATTATAGAAGAAGTTATGCAAGAAACTTTAAATCTTCATCCTCAAAATGTACTTCATTCACAGGAAAGCCTAGATGCTTGTCACATAAATTTTGAATTATCTGTCACACAAAAGGCAAATCCAGATGATAATATTATTTTGAGGAATTCATCACCAAAACAGAGTAAGGGTTTTAAAGAAAGTGAAGAGAATTGTCTTGAGAATACCATTGTTGATTATCATAGTTCAAGAGACTCTTTTCATCTGCTTATTTCTCATTCCTTTTATTCTTTGTATCCTGATCTATTCCTAGATTCTGGTGGACTTAACATCTTACCTACAATATACTACTCTTTTCCACCACAATCATATCCTTTCGATATGCTAAATTTTGGTGAAATTAATTCCGAGCAAAACATTGATAAAACCGGATTTGACTCTTGTTCACTTTCATCACTCACAAGGGAAAAAGACATGTTGCGAGATGATTTTACACAGTTTCTTGTTGAAAAAGACACTGCATTACATCTTATGGAAATCAAACATTCTAAGTTTCGTACTCGTTCTTTGATTAGCTCGAACCTTAATGTTGATGCTTCACATTTTGAAATGCTCAATCGCATCGAAGGAAACATTCAAACCAATGATATAATCGATTGCACGAATCCTCTTGTGATGAGCTTTCTATTGATATATTCATTTCATCAAAGTCATGGTTGGCATCCGCATTTTTCTGACAGGATCTTAGGATGGCTTGAATATTCATATGTGAAAAAATTTCATAATGAAGATAAAGTTGCGCTTGCCTTATTTCTACCTAAGAATCTTGAAAGTAGGCGTGACATATTTCTTTTAGATCCTCCATGTGAAGAAGTTAATGAACACGTAAAGCACTGTAAGAAGGATGGGGTGTTTCATCCTTCGCTGATGGTTATTCCATTTCCTCATAATCCTGACGAGTTTTTCAAAACTACTTACACTCACCCATGCCATTATGACCCTTATCACGACAATATTGCGCAATGGCTGAAGGATTCATACAACAAGAATATCCAAGGAAATGGTAAGATCATGCTTACTTTGTTTCTAGATGTTGATTATGAAGGTAAGCGTGATATGTTTCTGTCATTTGTTGATATACTACCATTCTTTTTAATAATGCTTGATCTTGTTTTTATTGCAGGATTAAAGTTACTCCGATGGCTACATTGGAAACATGACTTCACATAGCATCCTGATTTGTTTAGTAGTTAGGGTAGTTTTAGGAATAGGTTTTTCTTTTAGTTTGATTTCTCACTAGTTTTGTTTTTAATAAATGCAGTCATGCACGCCAGTGAGCGCACCACAAGAACCATAATACGGCTATTGTCAGGGAAGTCCCCTTGATCCTTTCTCTTTACTTCTAGTTGAATGTTTATTTTCAAAAATAGTATCATTATGAAAATCTTAATTGGAAAGTAAAGAGATAAACGAATCTAAATCAACCCTGACCCAAGATACCATGAGTAGGACTGTTTTCCCATCATCCATGATTTTCCTACTTTCTTTCAGTTTCCCAGGGGATTGTCGCATGAGGTTTTCAGATGCACCTTCTGTGTATACTTGTTTTTTGTTTCGTTTGGATTTCTTTGCTTTCCATTTTTTCTTCGCCGGTGTGTTTGGATTTCTCCCTTATGCTTGCCAGTTTTTGCTTTTGAAAATACATCTACCTGCATCACTGAGCTATTCAGACAAAGACTATAAAGAAATCTCTTCGCTGAAATAACTTCTGAAAGGTTGTACATACATCAATGATATATTTTTGAAAAATGAAGATGATGTTGGAAAATTTTGTTTGAAAGAAGTTTACTAATTTCGATCTCTGAGTGAAGTTTGTTATGATTATATTTATCTTTTTACGCTGTCCCTTTTCCATAAAGGAATGACTCAAAAGGATGTCTCCCTGTCATAGCAAGTTGTTTTAGAAATAAAACATGTCTGGTGCTGGATAAATGACCGTATCAAAAAATTCTGATGAGGTCTAAAAAATAAAAAATATGAACATATCAAGATTTTTCAGCGTCACCCCGCTTAGCTATTTACAAAAGAAAAACAAAAATATTAATAAGAGCTGTGGGAAGTGTTTGTAAACCCGCCGGGATACTGAAAAGGTCCGCTGGCAGCGGGTAAATGCAAGCATGGTGCCAAGACAACTTCGTCGGGGTACTGAACAGGCTCGCTGGCAGCGAAGCAATGTCGGGTAAATGAAAATCTATAAAATTATAAGAAACCTCTTTTAAAATGTTCTTTATTCTAATCTAGAGCTTCTTGATAGGATTAAGACATCCGAGTGGGTTAAATGGCAACCCTGTCGAGGCTATGGATGCCTGCTGGCAGCAGTGGCCATGCCAACAATATTGAAGATTTTATCTTTAAAATCGTGACTTGCTGATCTTAAAGACTGTCATTGGTTTGCATCTTTTGAAACATCATTGGAAAAGATATTTGAGGATGATGTTAGTACGATTTTTTGGTTGAAATTCTCTTTGATGTCCTGTTCTGAATTTATTGCTTATGACAGAGATAACTGCTTCGCCCAGTGTGTCTCCATTGTTGGCAGCCAATTCACATTTTTCATTGTCTCATAAGCTGCCTACACCAGTGTTCCACAAACATTGATTTTTCGTCGCAAATTTTAAATGAACGACGCCTTTAGTCTTTGTGCCTTTCCGCACGCCTACCTTCGTTAAGTCTTCACGATTGTAAGCATGAAGATTACTCCTTTCAAGGTCACATTTCGATCATTTTCTCGATTGCCAATGCCTTTTGTGTCATTATGCATATTGTTCTTATCTTTTGTTGATCTTTACATGATCGACAATATCCTTTGATCGGTTTTCATACTTCGATTGATTACATTACTCGGTTTATTGAAGACATTTAGCCATTGGATTCGCATTGTATGATTTGCCTAAACATTGATTCATTGAATTGCATGGGGATCCTGATTTATCTTTTGTAATCCTAATTGTTGATCCTTATCGTAGTTCTTGGCATATCAATTGTATGTAATATCGATTTGACACCTTAGTTAAACGTTTGATTAATGCATTGGTGAAAACATGATTGTGGGTTTTGAATTGCATGTCGGGCATTTGAACATTATGGTATAAAACTCGCAAGCATTGGTATACTCATTGGGCATTCTTATGTCGATTGTGTGATTGGATTTCATTTGATTTTGCGATGCATTAGTATTTTGATTGGCTTCCCATTTGGCCTCCTCAGCCTTTGGTTTCATAAGATACATGGATACATATCTTTTTAATATAATGCCTATGGCTACTGTTGTAACTATTGGTATGCAGGTTACATATATCGGCACATTGGTTAGGCTATGGATATCAGTGGTTACATTGGCGCATAATTGGGTTTGGTATTGATCGCAATTCGATTGCTGATGGATTATCAACTTTGATGTGCATGCACTTATCATTATTTATTGGTCAACCAATTGATATAACTGTTGAGTTGTGTTACAGGGGATGTTACAGCTGTAAACGTCTGCCTCCTTACCAAGAATTAAGCCATTCATCACCTGCCACGTTCATGCTCGCTAATGTGATGGTTTCCTTAGATTCGCAAATCATACAGAGGTTAACTTTGGTCTTTTTTTTATATGGTTTAACATTTTCAGAGCTAGATTTGATACATGAAGAGGAAGAAGTTAATATCTGGATACCTCTACGACCTTTGAAAGTTTCTGGCATTTCTAGGGTTTCCTATCGATACTTTTAATGTTTTTTGGAGGACTGTGCGAGTTTACAAACTGGATTTGAAAACTTCATATAATAAATAGACCTAGATATAAACCCAAAATGATCTGCAATCGGATTGAGGGGTCGTGTCTTCCCTGAACGCCCTGGTGGGCATAGAGAGATTGAATTTTCATGAGCGAACCCTGCATACTTTTCTATCTGGCGAAGCAAATGTCACAAGGGAGAACAGACAATGCAATCTCTCCATCTTTACTGGCGATTGGGGCTTCAAAAACCGTGGCTAATATCACAAGTGTGGATACATGCACAGGGACTCCAATATCTAAGGGCGTTTCGAGTCATGTGATCAAATATGCCAGTGCAGATATTGCCTTGCAAAACATTGAATCATAAATTGTGTGGTCGGCACAGGAAGACAGCGTTTGGGGATTCTTCGGGGCAATAAAGATAAATAAACACCCCAGAAAGACCTTCTGAATCGATCCATTCAGGCACAGGGAGGATATGGATCCCAAATATGCCGAGAAGACCTGAAGATCCTCGAACATGCAATCCATGAGATCTATAATCACAATGCCAGTGGCTTGAGTTTTGAAGAACTATACAGGAATGCCTACAACATGGTGCTTCACAAATATGGGGAAAAGCTCTATTCCGGCCTTTTGACCACAATGACTGGCCATTTGAGGGAAATGGAAAAAACAATTGAAGCTGCTCAGGGGAGTTTGTTTTTGGAAGGATTGAATATAAAATGGGTGGATCATAACAAAGCACTGCAGATGATTAGAGACATTTTGATGTATATGGATAGAACATATGTTACCAACTCCAACAAAACACCTGTTCATGAACTTGGATTAAATCTGTGGAGAGACCATATAATTCGTGCTGCAAAAATTATGGATAGGCTATTGAATACTCTTCTTGAACTTGTACATTGTGAACGAACAGGAGAAGTCATCAATCGAGGTTTAATGCGTAATATTATCAAAATGCTTACAGAGCAGGGGCCTTCTGTTTACCATAAAGATTTTGAGAAACCTTTTGTGGAAGGGGCGTTAACTTTCTATTCTATTGAATCTCAATAGTTTATTGAATGTTGTGATTGTGGGGACTATTTGCAGAAAGATGAGAGAAGGCTAAATCAAGAGATAGAGAGGGTTTCACACTGTCTTGATTCAAGTAGGCCTCAAGAAATATTCTCTTGAAAATATACATGAAAGCAGTGAAGATTCTCAAATGATTGAGCAGGTCCTTGCGTGGCATAAACATGAAAGAAAGTCTGTTTCTCACCCTATGTCAACAGTAACAGGTGTGTTTATAAGAAACACAAACAACAAAATGGATGAATATTTTGTTGATTCAGAGTCTATTATTACAAATGAACAGAGATCACCTGAATTGGAGCAACAAAATCCTGAGATGAGCCACAGCAGTTTAGAATTTCAAGAGATAACGCATGCAGTTGGGATGTTAGTTAGAGAAAGAGCTCAATGACAGACACAAACGGATATTGGAATGACCTGTGCTCTGCAAAACAAGCCATTTTTAGTCTTACGTCTGTGAAAGGAAGTTGCTATTTCAATTTTAAACAGGCATATTGTTAGATCTGTTTTATCCTGTGGGTGTCCATGCTACTTAACAACTCATATGGTGATATCTTACAAATAAACTTTGTTAAAGACCAGAAACAGGAAGGAGGGACAGGCCTCATTCTATTTCAGGATTCAAACAGTGGGATTTCAACTGAGAAGAACAACTATATGTTAAAAGGTTTGCCATAGTTTAATGCCCTTGGCTGTGCAGACTAGAGCAGTAAGGGACAGGGAAGATCATCTTTATACTGCCTTTCGGTATTTTACATTACAGAGGAGGAACTAGAGCCAGCAGTGAAAAATCATGGAATTTGGAAAATGTCAAGAAGCCTATCTCAAGGGCCACTCAATATCAAGGAACTATTTTTGCCAATGTTGAAGATGCCTTAATTTCCTACACTCATTTCTAGATAGATTTTGTATATATTTATTTGATATTTTGTTTTGATTGAATTAGATTAAATTAAGATTCGGTTTGTTCTAATTTAGGATGGCAGTTTTGGTTTGTTTTGATTTAAATATTTTGTTTTGTTTTAATTAGTAATCAAATATCTATTTGAATATATTTCAGTTAGATTTGGATTAAGAGAGTTCTGTTTTAAGGTTAGATTAGCTACATAATCATTTGGTTCTGTTATGTAGTCATAAAAGTGGATTTTTTTGATGATTTTGCAACTAAAATATCATTTAATCTTGTCCATTTTTGTCCTTGTTCAGGTACTTTCAAATTTCAATGACCAATGGGCAAGCTGTGGCTGTTTGAGAGATGTTTTAGTGATACAGTTTTGTTATGGGTTGTTAGCTTTAGTTAGTTTTGGGAAGATATTCCCAGATTTTTGTGAAGCAGTTTTAACTTCTACAAGGATGTTCTACCTTGTGGAAAAACTTATAAAGGCTGCTCATTTTTGTAATATGGCATCATTACCAGTTTTGGAAGAACAATCATATGTAATTCTTATTCAAACTGGAGCAGAATTGATGCGTTGTTATAGCTTTTGCTTTTCAATTTATCAACACTTTGTTCCAAGTTTTGTACATATCATTCTGTTTATGGTTTAGTATCACTTTGTTGTCTAAGTCAAATACAAGTGATATAATATCTTATTGTTATACATGTCTTGTTGCTTCCAAGGAGTTTAAGAACATAATAGTTGTTGATTCATCTTATGAATGATAGTTTTTTCTTCTTCGTAGGCTGAATTGTTATATAAATTTTCTGCATTATAGGTTTTCCTTTTGCAGGAATTTATCATCATAAAATTGTTATGACTTCTTTCTTGTTTGTCCTGTAACATACTTCAAGAAGCAGTACAGCTGATCCTTTGTGAGAAGCTTGAGGGCTAAATGGTGTGAATTTCTTCCTCCAATCAGCTTAAGAAGCAATCATACGCAGAACAGACCTCGAGCGTTTCCAGGTTAATTAGTTAGGTGTTTATTGCTTTTAATAATTAGTATAATATAAACGATAGCTTAGTTATATTTATATTACATCGTTTAATTTCAGGAATATATATTTGATTGTTTAATTTCAAGCAGCTTTCTTTCTTTTTCATAAATACAAAAAATCAGAAAAGAAACCCTTGGCTGTCTCAGGGCAACAAACACATTTGTTTCACAGGTTTTAATCAAATCTGTAATTTGTCCATATTGTATATTTGTGAATAAAGAATGATCATAGCTGATAATTAAGTAGTTGATTTGAGTTATTATAATCATAGTTAACATATTGTACATACAAGTAGTTAGTAATTTACAGTTAGATTAGTGTAGTTAGTTTATAGTTTCCTTTATTAGTTTATTTCTTTGTCTTTGTTTTATTAGTTTCTAGTTTCCCTTTAGATTTATTATCTCAAATCATTTCTCTTTGGTTTCCACACGAGACCTTAGGGCGGCCAACGGAGCCGTTAAACTCATCAGGGTGGTCCATTCCAAATAGCTTGGGTTATTTAGACAGCCCCGGACCGGTTCCACTCTCCTAGTTGACGGACGGTCAATTTCGCCGGTCAACAGTTCTTTAGAAACCAACTCCTCATTTCGAATCTGTTTACATGATTGAATATTATGGTGAATCTTCTGAGCATCATTAAAATTTTTATGTAAGTACTTAGATCTTCTTTCCATCAGAAGGAAAGGAAAATCTATATGAAATGTTGTTGCATGATGAAGCATAGGAACAACTTCAGTGGGTAGAATTTATTTGGGAAACCTGTAATAAATATATAAAAAACCTTCTAATGAATGTAGAAATAGTTTCATTGCTCTGACTTTTCAAGGCATAGAACTCTGTAACATGTAGATCCAAATATTTCATCTTGCCCCAAAATTTCAAAAAGGCATTGTTCAATTCCTCTCATGAGCTAATTGCCTCTGGATGCAAGTGTTTAAACCAGTCTTTGGTATCCTCTTTCAAGGATTGAGAGAAGGCCCTCATACAATCATCATCATGATCAATCTCAAATAAATCTATAAAATGTTTAAAATCTTGGATGTGTTTTTCAGCTATGATGGCATTAATATCTCCATCAAACATAGGTAGGTACTTATAGTGTTTTGAAGGAAAATTATGAAGGACGTGAGGTAATTTTAAAGGTCTGTATTTATGCTGAATCTTAGAGGGTGTCAAACCAAGTACAAGAGGTGGGACATCAACCATGATTTCATGAGGCTCATCAACTTGGATATGGTCAACACATGGCTCACATGGAAGATTTTGAACAAAATCAATGATACAATGAGGAAATATATGTACAAATTCAAGAAGAGGATATACAATTCCAAGATTGTCATGATCATCATTTGAATGAAGAAGGTAAAGGAAAAATTGTTTAGTATGTTCAGGAAAGGACAAAAGGTAATTAGTAACAAAAAATATTATGTCTTGGAAAAACTCAACTTTAGGTACTTATTTTCTCCCATGATGTCCTTTCATACCTCTCTCAATGGATATCATCCTCTAGTGGAGTCTTTGAATCACATTTGAAGATTGATTGGAGTCGTCAGGTGGAAATGTACAACCTTCTTGTTTCTGACCTCTCTCCACCATCAGAAATCAGGTCTAAACCTTGTTGTTTCTCCCAAGGAAGATTTCACCTTCATCCCCGGCAGCAACACTAGAATGTTATCACTCTGTAAATTTGTCAGACTAATAAAAGAAACGAAAAAGGTAACCTACAAACCAACTTTAGAGTTGGGTACTATTCTTCTCATCTTGGAGAGGGTTCTCTCCTTTCACTTGGTATTCAACAAATGAGTTTTATTTAACAAATCAATGGCCAAGTTTTGTTGGTTAATTTGAAAGGTTTTTTATAATTTTGTTGACAAGTAAGGGGAGGGACACTTAGGGATATGGAGTCAAAATTTTGAAATGAATGGAAGTACTGACTGGTCGGTAGAACTCTCCAAAGGATAAAGGATAAATGAGGTGATAAATATGAGTTATAAATTTTAAATTTGCAGTGTAAGAAGAAAGAAAAAACATATAATTGCATCAAAGCACCAAATAAAATGAATTCTGACTTAGTTAGGAAGAAATCGACACAGTTTAAATTTTTTCGGCCGAGAGCATCACAAGATGATTTATGAGCCTTTGACTACCCAATTTAAACAAAAGATGGTGAAAATGAAATCAAGATCATAGGAAATGCATACAAAGAAAGAAGACAAAACTCAGAGCACCACCATTAGAATCTTTTCATGGAGATTTCAAGACATATGCATGTGTATTCTATTCATCTTCAGAAAATTACATTCAAGTTCCAAATAGCTAAGATTGTGCCCTTGCACTTCTGCCAACCTCTAATACATTTGGAACTCCTAATATTTATACAAGTTGAGTTTCTTTGGTTTGAAACGGATTATAGTGATTACAAAGAAATTTTTTGGTTTCTGAAACCGATTACAATGATTAAAATGAAATGTTTTGGTTCTGAAACCGATTACAATGATCATCAAGAAATGTTTCTTAATCCATATTCTGACTCCTCTGTCGTTTCAGTGCCTCTCTTCCCCCTCTGACTCTGTCTCGAACCTTCGTGTGATTTTGTGTCTCTCATTGACCTCTCGACATCATTTTGAAGGCCCTGGAAAATTGAATTTGGACTTACCTAGATGGATTATCTTCTTCGATTGCAAGTCAGGAAATGCTTTGTCTCAGATATAATTTTCTTTCCGAAAACTAGTGAAACTCGTGAGTTGATTTAGTGTATTGTTGAGGAGTAGTTGAATATGGCGGTCACGCCAAGGTTTTAACAGTCCGACATTCAAAATAGAATAAAATAAACTAACAAACTCCCTTTTATACTTTTCCGATTTTCGAGGGAATGAGAAAGTAGTTTGGGGAAACCCTCTTTTCACCCCGAAATGCACCTGGTGGTGCCACGTAACCCTGAATGAAAACCACGGTTTAAATTTTGGGCTCGCTCTCTAAAATTAACCCCTGCACAGATTCTCCCCTCGAAATCATCCTCGACCATTGATATTGATATTTCACGATCGACGACATGTCGGGCCCCATCAACTTAGCTCTCCTGCCATATTTAGCTATTTCATGCCATATTTATCCACTTCCCTAGTTTATCAGGCTTCCAAACCAGTTTTAGCATTCCGCTAGATTATGAAATCTTGATTTCACACGATAAAAATTAGCATGTGATAATACATTGATTTATACCTAAAACAAAGAAAATCAAATGGCATGAGGAAGAGTTGCATGGAGAGTTTAAGAAAATAAGACCACTTAGATTTGATGGTGAGTTTGAGGAGGGTGCAAGAGCTTGGCTTCTAAATATGAGTAAATATTTCCAAATTTACCATTACCATGGAAATTTGAGGGATATATTAGATGAGTATCAACTAAAGATAGAAGAGGCCATTTGGTGGGATAAAACCAAAACAATTAATAATATTAGGAGCAATGATCTGAACTAGAAGATATTCAAGGCACATTTTAAACAAAGATATTTAACAAAATAATATTATGATGAAAAGGTCAAAGAGTTTCATGACCTTAAATTGAGATAGATGTCTATTGAAGACTTCATGACTAAATTTGTGAATATTATGAGATATGTACCTTACCTTAGGGAGGAGAACTAAAACTTTCATAGTTTCATGAGTTGTTTGCCCCAAGCATACAAAGACAAAATTGGTTTTCTTAATCCAAAGACTATAGATGAAGTAATAAGGGATGCTAAATGTTGCTTTACTCAATTTAAATAGAGAACTGAAAATTCAAAAACATGGAAACATAAACATAAGGACAAGTTTGATCCTAAGAAGAAAATTTTTAAATATCGTTGATAACAATCACATAGTGCACTAGTTTGGGGAGAAACATATTTGATGGTCAAAAAAGTGTATCATTTCAGAGCAACAATAAACCTATAGAATTTTGCAATAAGATAGTTAGTGAGACAATTAGGGAACCTCTTTAGTCTTCGGGCTATAAATAACTTCACCTATTCTAAATTTTCCCTTTAAATAAAAACAAAAATTAGGTAGTGCATAATATTCAGGAACCGACAACATTAAATGAAATTGCTCGAAGTATTAAAAAAATCATTGCTACCCTCGAAAATCGACAAGTTGATCACCAATCTTCCATGGTAGACATAAAAAGTATGTTAAATTAGAAACATGTATATATATTAATAGACCCTGGTGGAAGTTAGAGCTATATTTCACCTACACTGGTAAAAATTTTAAACTGGAAAAAGTCAAACATAAGAAATCTTGGCTAGCTCAATTAGCTATAGGAACAAAAATAAAAGTCATGGAAATGGTAAAATACTGTGTAATTAACATGGATGGTATGGATACTAAATTACATCTAAATATTTTCCCATAGGATATTATGATCTTCTCATAGGCATGGATTTTTTTGAGAAACATTCAACTCTTGTAAATTGTTGTGACAAGACGTTTAACTGTATAGATGACTTTGGAAGCAAAATAACAATGAAGGGAATGTTGTGGGGAGTGTCGGTAAGGAAATTATTTTCTTTACAATTAAAAAGGAATGCAAGGAAAGGATGTGAGATTTATGCTATGCATATATATGAAAGTATTGAAGAAATGAATGAAAAATTATTAACGAAGGATCCAATATTGAAAGAGTTCTAGGATGTTTTTCTGGGTGAAATTTGAGGATTACCTCCTAGACAAGACACATATTTTACCATAGAATTAGTACCTGAAACTGCACCAGTGTCTAATGCTCCTTACCAAATGAGTACTCCAGAACTAACCGATCTTAAGATGCAACTTCAATAATTGTTAGATAAGCAGTATATTATACCCAGAGTGTCTCTGTGGAGCAAACCAACGTTGTTTTTCAAAAGTAAAGATGAAACCTTCTGATTTTATATTTATTACAGACAAGTTAACAACATGACCAATAAAAACAAGTGCCCTTTGAATCGCATTGATGACTTGTTTGATAAATTCATAGGATATAAGGTTTTCTATAAGATAGATCTACAATCAAGTTGTCATTAATTTATAATTAAATAGGAGGACATACATTAAACTGCATTTTGAAATAGCTATGGACAATATGAAATTGTAGTGGTATGTTTTTGTTTAACAAACACACCTGCTATATTTATTTATTTGATGAATAGTGTGTTGAGAAAATACTTAGAGAAGTTTGTAATTGTATTCATAGATGATATACCAATCTATTAAAAAACCAAAGAGGAACATGAAGAACATCTAAGAATGGTCCCAAAGATCGTTAGATAGCACCAACTTTATGCAAAGTTTAGTAAATGTGAATTTTACCAAGACAAGGTATAATATTTGAGATATGTAATCTTGGGTGAAGAGATCTCAATTGACCTATAAAAAAATTAAGTCCCTTATATATTGTTCGGTGCCTAAGGATGTGTTGAATGTCCACTCTTTCATGGGCATCACAGGCTATTACTGTAGCTTCATAGAAGGGTTTTCCAAACTTTCCTATCCAATAACTACATTGCAAAAGAAATGAATCCGATTTAAGTGGACAAAAAAGTGTCAAGAGAAATTTGAAAAATTGAAACAATTATTAACAAGAACAACTATCTTGAACATAGAAGATCCACATAAATATTTTGTTGTGTGTACTGATGCCTCAAAAGAAGGGTTAGGACGAGTGTTTCTAAATGTGATCACATGATTAATTATGAATCATGGAAATCAAAAGCTCGTGAAAATAATTATGCAAGCCATGATATGGAATTAACCGTTGTTGTGCATGTTTTAAAAAAGTGGCGGCACTACTTGTTGGGTAGGATATTTTTGCTGAAAACATATAATATCAGATTTAAGTACGTTTATTATATGCAAGACAGGAAATGTGCTTGGCTTTATTAATTAAGTATGATTTTGATATAAAAAAAATTAAAGGAAAATAAAATTAAAAAGAATATGCACTTAGTAGAAAACTAAATGAATTTTTTTTTAGCGGTAATGTGCAAACTGATTTAAAACCGAAAATAAAATCAGCAGTAGAAACTCGGCTCCTGTCTTTCTACGAGCTCCCAAATAATTTATTCCTTGGAAAAATTGGAAAGATACTTCCATCGCCAGAGAAAAGGGGTCGTTTAGCTTATCTCCAGGAAATATTTTTCCAAGCAAATTATGGAAGCAGACATTTATTTTCATTATTGTTTAACCAGAAATCTAGGTTATGTTTGCGTTCTACCCATCTATATAGTCATGCGAAAATATTTGTCCGTGTATTCTCAAGTCCGAGAAGATAATTTTTTATGATTACAGTTGCCTTTGAGTGGCATTATAGTTCTTAGTCGGATTGTTGATATAAGATATTCCCTCTTTGTAATGACACATTTATCCCACTACAGGACTCAAGCAACCATTCTGGTTTTACTATCCAATAGTCCGTCATATAAAAGGAATAATGTATGCATTGCTTATGTAGGGAAAACAATTATTTGTTAGGAATTTTGGGAAGGTGTCAAGCCATCATTTATTAGGAATCTATTGTTAATTCCTATGTAATATCAGTTTTTGACAAAGTTATAGGTTAATGAGGTAAGTGGTTTCCCGTGTTTCTTCGAGCCACATTAGGTTTACTCACCATGCATACATAAATATCTAGTCTCGATCTTTCTTCCTAGAATGAGGCCTCCCTAATACATTCATAGAATTAATACCACATATAAGTAGACCCCTGCGTAATGATATTCTAGTATAAAATATTTCGAGTTTATGATGTCAACGATTTTTAGTTTAAAACAAAGGATTTCACCACTTTACTCCTTTGTATTTCTCCTTTGATATTTTTCCAGTTATAGGTACATCCGGGCATGAATCGAATTAAGCTTAATGTGGAAACACACTATTTTTATGCATTTCAACTTTGTACAAAATCTAAGTATATCAGTGTGAAATAATAGTTCCTTCATGTTATCATGCATTCATATCTTCTGTGTTACCTATGTTTGTATAACATTTGATTCAAAAATATTTTGAATATTGTTTTAATGATGGGTCCTTCTATTTTGTAAGGGAACCCATAAGATGTTACAGGAAAATTTCACCATCTCTATGTTTCATTGACTTCATCTGAATTCGGCTCCAACATCACAATGGAAATTATTAATTAAAATGTTTAATAATTGAGGATGTTACATCCTTTCCCCTTTAAAAATAACACCATCATCAGTGTTAGTACTCAATTCCAGTCACCTATTGGAATAGAGTTGATAAATTTTCCTCATATCATCTTCCAACTCCCAAGTAGCCTCCTCGGGACTAAGGAGCTTCCATTGCACTTTTACCTAGGCGATGACTATATTCCGAAGTATTGTTTCTTCCCTGTCTAGAATGCATAGAGGTTCCTCGTGGAACTCGCCTTATGGTTCCACCTGCACCATGTTTCAATCAATAATGTGAGTAGGATCATGAATATACCTTTTTAAAAATGAAACATGAAAAACATTATGAATTTTCAAATTATTGCGGATCGCTAGTTGGTATGACACCGGTCCAATTCGAACTAGTAATTTGAAATGTCCACAAAAACTTGTTGCTAACTTGGAATGGCTTCCTAATTTTAATGAACTCTTTTTTCTTTAACTTTAATATACACATGTTCTCCAACATTATATTCTTTATGTAGTCTTTTCTGATCTACATAACTTTTTTTTTTTATCTTGGACACCATTTAAATTATGTTTCACTTCTTGACTATTTGTTCCATTTCTTGGGGCATTGTTGGTCCAACCATTAGTCGATAAACCGGATTATCCCAACTGTTGGGAGTTGTACAGTTTCCACCATATAAAATTTTGAAGGGGATCATTTTTTTTTCAGGCTTCATAACCTTTATTCTATGCAAACTAAACTAAGTGTAAGTAATATTCCCACTTGGTTGGTTTTTCCCTTAAGTGTAAGTAATATTCCCACTTGGTTGGTTTTTCCCTTACATACATGCGTAACATATCTTCAATAATCTATTTTTTTTTACGTATTGTCGACCGCAAAAGACTGGATTGAATAATTTTTCTAGTTTTCTTGTCTGCTTGAAAGTTCCCTCATGTTGGGCTAGTGTGTGCCTTGAAAATGATGTCTCTTTGTTTATGCTATAGTGCACATATTCATAGAATATTATCTAGTCCTAGTTTGTAAAGGTATCCATTTATAAGAGTGAATGACAGAACTTTCATTGCTAGGATCTTGTGCTTGTTGGATGGGAGGTCCTCGGGTGCTTTCCCATCTTCTAAAAAATTCACAATTTATTCTAATTCTTTAGGGGATGCTTCCACCCAAAATAATTTCATGTCTGGTATATCATCATTTATTCCAATGAGATCCTCTCATGTCTCTAGTCTAGATAGGTGATAAGGGCCGACATTTTGCTTCCCTGTTTGGACTACTATTTCGAAGTCACATTCTTGGAAGAGTAATTATTGGGCTCGTGATTTGGTTAATTAATCATGTTGATTAAATCTTTTTGACCAGTATTATATATGTATTAATAATCATTTTTGAAGAAGTTTTCAATGATTTTATATAATTCATCATAGTTATACTAGATATGTGCAAATCAATGTTTTGTGATGGTTTTAAGTTTATTTCAGTTCGATTTAATGACTACAAGAAGCTAATGTGTGATCTGTGTGTCACAGGGAAAAATCTCAAGGCGTTTTTTCATCTAGTAGCTCGTTCGGTACTCCACCCAACACTACGTTTGGAAATTCATTCGGCACTGTGTCCGTCACTGCATCCAACACTAAAAATGTGGGCGATTTGGTGGTTGTTATATCGGGAGCCTGTGATGGGCGAATTGGCGACATGGGTTTTGTTCACCCTCGTGGCCTCCAGCTACTAATCTCTTGACATCTTGGATTAAGTAGTTATGTTGAGCATTGAGTGGATCATTCAGTTTCTAGGATCCAAAGGAAGTTATATCATATTTAATGAAATTCGATATTTTTAGAGGAGGTCGACCCTTCGAGTGGTCGACCTATTGAATTGTAACTATTATAAATACTAAAGTAGTGGTCAAACAAAGTGTCAAGGATTGTTAGAATTGTTTTGTTGTGTAAGCGTTTTTTAATTTAATGCTATTTGTGTATTTAAGTTGTGCAATTATCATTTCTTCCATTTTCGGTTATATGTGTTTTAATCATTTTACATGATGTGTGTTTGTTGTTCATTATTTAATTGTTTCAATTTCCTTTTGTAGGTTTCTTGTAGAAGATAGTTGTTAATATGTTGTGTCTTTTAATTGTCAGTAAATATCTTGCAAGATTAGCTACTAACCTTGTTGTATGTTAAAAGCTAATTTGAATTTCTGGAGGTTAAAATAGAATAGCTAAAACAAAGTATTTAGTTAATATATGTTAGGACTCAGAAATGTCACATTGATATCCCCTTTTTCCTTCACCATTCCTTATATTTCATGGTCCTAATAAAGATTTTAGCATACCATCTCCATACATACATTTCAGTTTCATTTTATTATTTTCCATTTTATTCATTTTAGTATTATAAGTGAATTTGTGATTAAATATTAGAAATTAACATATTTTCATTATATATCAAAGTCGAATGAGTTTGATGATGTGTTCAGGCATATTTCAAAATTGAAAGAAAGTCAAAATACACCACCTATCCTCAAATTCAAATTACTTCTTCAAACTTGAAGATTTGAAAGAGAGAAGATCATGGAAGATTTGGTTGGCATATCTTATCTAGGATATGTGAAAAATGTATGGAGGATTTGAAGTGATCATATCTTGTGATAATGGGAAAATAGTTAAGAGTGGTTGAGAGAATAGTGGATCTGTAATTATGACACTCATGTATATAAGAGAGTGTTCTCTCTTCATGAGGTTCATCATGTAATTCATAATTTAGTCTTGTAATTAGGAGAAGGGGATTCTTTGCATTGATTCTTTCATTGTTATTCTTTCATGCTTTGTCATTTGACTCTTGTAATATAATTTGAGATTGATTTATTGTGTGAGCTCACATACGACTTTTGTCATTCAACTCTTCACATGTTGTATTTCTTTCCTATATTAATTTCATGCTTTCCTAGTTAGTATTTCAATGCTTTCCTAGATTAAGTTTATTTTAGCAATTTAGATTAGATTACTTCTACTTCAGTCCTGCATATATAGTGTGTGTGCTTTGTAGGCCTATGAACCTCTGATTGAAAAATTAAATGTTGAGCCCTAATATTGGCTCATTATCCCTTAATTGGGGCATATCATATTAGTAATGTTATTTTATTTATGTCGGCTTTAGACCATTAGTTGTAATTATACCTCATAGTCTCCTATATATACCAAGGAGACATTTTTATTTTGAATCATCTTGTACTTGAACATTTAAGTGGGGTAAAAGGAGGTTGCCCCCTCGAAGAGGCTTATTATCTGAAATTATCTCTTTTTTAAGACGTTGAGTACTTTTTCTGAGGTTTTTCTATGTTATATTCATGTTTGGTTCTTAACATATGGTATCAGAGCTCAAGGTCTTGGGGTTTCGCTGCTACATCTGAGACACCTTGGCATTTTCACTATAACTTTTTTTCTACAACATTTCAGAAGGAATGGCATAGAAGATATTTAGTAGACGGATCAAGGTACATTGGGTTAAAAATTCATCTCTTGAGGCCTTATAATTTCGGAGATACATCCTGTACAAGATAGGGTTCTGGAATCATCCTGAACTAAGTCATTGTGACATTTTCACTATAATAAAATTTCTGTAACGTTTCAGAACCTGAACTATGGAGGATATTTACAGAAATTAGAAAGGTATCTGTGGTAAAAATTTCAGCTTCTGGGTCATCTTAAATTTATAGATACACCTTGTGTAAGATAGAGTATCTGACTAGTCCTATTGACTAGTCTCAAGAAGGTGTTCTACGTAAAACAATCATAACTTCTTTCTAGAGTATCCCAATTGAGTGGAACTAGTTTCTTTGGATCGTGGCCAGTATACTGTATTTTTGGAATTAGAATTTTATATCAATTATTTTTGGCGGGGCAGGCTATACAAGTGAGATCTCTTGAAAAGGCAAAAAATTGGCAAGTTGTGGGGATGTTATCGTAAATTCACCTTGGCACAACCAATTTTGATCAGACCTATGGAATTTCAGAGAAGAAATATCAAAGAACTACATAAAATAAAGTTTCATACCAAGAAGGGCCAAAACTTGGGATATACAACAGAAAAAATATTGTCTAGCAGAACCACCTCAAACTCAAGGTTCAAAAGTGATACTAGGCCAACATGCCACCCAAAAAAGGAACTTCTACACCAACTAAGCCTCTAGAAAATCCTACTTGGAATCTTGATGAAGGTGAAGAAATGTGTAGGGACATAAATGATTTACAAAAGAAGATAGTAACAAAAGATGAACTACAAGAGATGATGGATTCAATGGAAGCTAAGTTGGATACTAAGATGGATGGTTTAAAAGGGGAG
>JASDQU010371816.1:41038-61527 GCA_032191745.1 Picea mariana | reverse complement strand
CTGTAATAGACCTAGTGTATATGATCACATACCTGCAAACCTTCCTTAACTTTAAACAACAAGAGACTAGCATTTACATCAAACTTTTCTTTAGTCTCACATGACTAGTTTTGGATTAGTCAACAACCCTGACTTGAAATAATCATAACTTTGTACCTGTAATGAATAAATATCTTAAACCGATACACAATGTTCTTCAGTGTGTTGTATGCAATTCCTCCATGTGTCAATACTTGGAACCTCTCAGAAAATTAGTTATAGCAAAAATGGCATACCTTGTTGAATTCTGGCTTATTCTAGAGAGAGACCTTGTAGAGCGTGCCCTGCACAGAATATTTGTTAATCGATCTGAAACTTTTACACAAAATGATACAGACTGTACTCTAACCAACACATTTGGTCTTACTTAATTTGGATCTGTTATGGAGAGGTTATGACGTTTTTACCCGAAACACCTTAGAAAGCATCATCAAAAGAATTTATCCTTCCTTGAATTCCAGCCTTCTTTTCGCTTGGTGATATGAAGAGATGCCAAGAATAAACCCTAGAATTGTCGAACATGAGATTAAAACCTACCTGGATGTTAAAACTGTTCGACAATGACTTAGAGTTGTCAATCCTAGGAAGGTCCCTGCTATCAAGGCAAAGGTGGAAAAACTGCTTAATGATGACTTTATCAACCCGGTTCCCTTGACTGAATGCGTATCCAATCTCATTCCTTTGAATAAGAAGCAAGGAACCATCTGTGTATGCATGGATTTTTGAGACCTGAATAAGGCCCGTCCTAAAGACAATTTCCCAACACCATTCATTGATCAGATTCTCAATGAGTGTGTGGGAAGCAAGGTTTTTTCTTTTATGGATGGATTTTAAGGATACAACAAAATTCAGATTAAGCCCGAGGATCAGCATAAGACGACATTTATTTGTCCTTGGGGTACTTTCGCATACCGGAAGATTCCTTTCGGCCTTAAAAACACCGAAGCGACCTTCCAATGAGCTATGACCTTCACGTTTCATGATCTCAAGCATATAGTCGAATCCTATCTCGATGATCTCGCCAGTCACTACCGCAAGACAGTGGATCACTCTACCCACCTTCAGCTAGTTTTTAAAAGATGTTGGTATTACCGCATCCATTTGAACCCTCATAAATGCATATTTTGCATTAGGTTAGGTCGTCTTCTAGGATTCTTAGTCTCTGAGACTGGGATCATGGTGGATTTGTTAAAGGTTGAGGCAATACTTCGATTGCCTCCCCTGTGCATTATTCGTCAGCTTCAAGGTTTATAGGGGAAAGCTAAATTTTCACATCAGTTTATAGTAAACTATGCCAATATTACTAAGGGTCTCATGCGTCTCTAGAAGAAGTACATTCCTTTTGTCTGGGATGAGCGAGCCCAGGAGTCCTTCGATGCTCTGAAGAAAGCCTTGGTATTGATGCCTCTATTGAAGCCTCCAGACTAGAGTAGAGATTACTTGCTTTATGTCGCCGCATTCGAAGGGACGATTGGTGTGGTTTTAGTTCAAGAGGATGATGAGCTCTGTGAGCACGTCGTTTACTATCTTAGTCAAAAATTAGTCGGTGTTGAACTCAAGTATTCTCATGTCGAGAGGCTAGCTTTAGCTGTCGTTCATGCAGTTCCACGATTATGACACTATATATTGCTTTGAAAAACTACAATGGTTGTCGATGTCAATCCATTTCAATACGTCCTTACTAAGCGTACCATAGGGGGGAAATATAACAAATGGATTGTCATATTGCAAGAGTTTGATCTTGATTTTGCCTCGGCCCAACCACCTCCTCACCTCGGTCCACCATGCCATGGCTTGATTGTGAAGTCCATGCTGAACAATCTCAACTCTAGGGCCCAAGTCTGGAACCCGCTCGAATAAAAAGCCAGATAGGATAAACATGAACCCGAAGTTCCTCTTCCTACCCTGTTTGCAGTCTGTCAGCTGGCTTTTCATGTTGTCCAGCAGTGAGGTGAATTAGTCGTAAATTGTGAGTCGCAAGCACTCCACTGAATAGAACATAAGGGGCCTTCATGCCTAATGCAATGAGGCCGACCCTATGATTTGTGTCAACACTAGCACAATGATCCTAACACTTGGATTGTTGATCACTCTGATCAGGAGTTGTCTCCCTAACTTCTCAGTCCTTGCAATGCAATGAGTGGCTATGTAGTCCTCTATGTTCATGCCACTCCCATCTCCCCAGGATTTAAGGTTCACCACCTCACCCCGACATGACAATCCTGTCAAAAAGTATATGTCCTCAACTTCAATCCTCAATGGTTTCCCATTGAGGTTGAAGGTCTTTTTATCTGAATCCCAATAGTTCACCAACATTTGGAGAAGTCTCACTTGAGCCCTCATGCATTTGAGAGCCAAAAATTTATATGGACCACATCTTCTTAATGCCATTTGGGACCCTCAATCTGTCCCCACTTCAACATCAACCTCTTCATGCTCTCTTTCTCTCCACTCTAGCACCATCCTGCAAGTTTGAAATCAAATTTTTGAGTCAATAACATTTTAAAAATTCAATCCATAAACTTGTACGTGAGTTGCAAATTACACAGTCGTGTATAGGGCTGCATATATGGAGTTTGTTTTGATAACAGTCACGTATAAGGCTGCATATACGCGACCTGATGAACTACAACCCGCGTACACCCTAGTTTCTAATTTGCGCTTTGAAATACTAAAAAAAGGAAACCTAATTCCAAATATTGATCCACTAGAAATGAGAGAAAGGAAAGATGACTTACTTGGTCCAGACGGTTGTCAATTCCGTCACTTGTGGCTGCCGCAATCCATAGTTGAAACTCAGGGGCAATTTGGTCCAAAATGCACTATTTGGGTAAAAATACAAATGGTATAGTAAAATCGGTTATTTTCACTATTTATAAAAAAAAATACCCACTTTGCATAGTTTTTTCTAATATTTTGGCCTAATGGACTAATAAAACAATGGATGGAGTTGGTTTTGGTGGTTTTATCCAGGGATTCTTGTGGTTTGTAACACCACATCGCACGTTCTTAAATTTGGCAGGTATTTTCGCTGTCCAACATATATGATCGAAAATCACTCTGTTTTGCACATTTCCATTGTCCTATAAGTGGAATTTGTATGCCTTAGGTACAAACCCATTTAGTAGCGACACTGAACCTTCTTTCTGCAAATAGAAGTGTCGTTATTAAATGGTAGAGACTTACCAAACATGGGTTCCCTAGTTAGAACCTATGTGCCATTCGGTGCCCATGTAGAGATTTTGTCCATAGGACCAATAGTCCCTTATAACTAATATATGACTTTGTGTTTGAACCTCATTTATCACTCATAAGCATGCTGACCTATACCTAGTGGGATTCCCAACGAGTCCGGTTTAAGATCTTTTCTGACTCTCTCAAAAAGCAAAAGGATTCTCGAGTGAACTTGCCTCTTTCAAACTCATAAATAGGATTTGAAAGGAACTCTATTTGGTGCAACTTTATCCCTTTTTCAAAACCAAGTAGACTAAATTTGCGAAAAAGGACATTCTTTGGCATTAAGTTGTAATTGCATCTCATTCTCTTGCTTGCAATATTGAGCCTATTTTCGGTTCTAGCTTTTGCATTATAAGCCTATCACCTCAGCAGTTTGCTTCATCAACCAAGCAGAGCCTTGTTTATATATTTTAAAACTTGACACCCTATACCCCAATAGGAAACATTCTCCCGAGTGTCCATATCCTGCATGAACCTCATTGCATTGAGCATAGGTATGTTCCACCGTTGGAAATAGTTTCTTACTAGCGACACTCGTTTCCTCCTTTGTATCATAGCATTCATTTGACTATGAAAAAACAAAAAAAAGATGGGCGAGAAAAGAATATTATCTTATGTTGGCAGCAATTGTGTCGCCTTTGAAAAGAACACAAACTTTTGAGTTCACTTGTCATCAAAATTTTGGGTTTAGCATGACTTTAGGAAGCTGAGCTCATTACTAAGAGTTTAGTCCTCCAATTCGTTACTCTTCTCGTCCCTATGAAGAGTTTGATTGGTGCCTCCTGCATCACAAAGTTTCATCAATGAGTCTATGCTACCAGAGTCATCCATATGTCTTATGCTCTGGTTCAAAGGATGTTTATCAGCCTGTGTCGGCCATTTCTCAAAACTCTTGACTTTGCATGTCGGCCATACCATCAATGTGTCTCAGAGTTACATGAAGTTGTAGTCCTACCCTGCACCCTGGTCCTACTTTCCTTATGGGTGGGTAACATTGAACCCAATAGTCGATTTCTCCTCATTGATCGCTGACTGGGAGGTTCCCTTATGTTCGACGACAAGAAATATATTCACACATTGAGATTTGTGCAATGTCCTGGATGCCATTGGCCTTATTGGTGGTTTCCTCGCCTTAGTCAACAATTTTCCTCATTGGTTGTTATTCACAGGGTCTTTTTCGTGCATTACTTGCATCTGGTGCATGCGAAAGACGCACAAGGTCGTTGGTTCGTGAACATGTTCTTCGTCCGAGTTCCTTCAAATCATCAATCTCCTACTTTATACCTCGTGATAAATGATGAGAGATGTCTTAATTCTTTCCTTTCAGTGGGTCTCCTTCCATCGAATTCATCCCATATATTATGGAAATGAGACCTAGAGTCCTATGAGTACCTAGAGGCTTGTAGTCATTAGTGGCAGGTTCTCTCGCCATCGACAGTTGGGAATACATTAATGTCTCTTGATCGATGGATTCTTCAAGTGTTCAACCTCAGCTCCTTTATTCACACTTGTAAGAATGTACTCAGTGCCTTGATACCTACTTTCATTATTGCTAGGTTGTCTCGTGTTTGTTAACGGTATACCTTAATGATCGGTAATCAAACAAATTCTCACTGTGTTCGACCTCAACTCTTTTATTCACATAATGTAGACTTGCACCTTTGGCAGATCGTGTAGAATACTTGAAGACATCATTTTATAGTCACAACTTTCTTAAGTTGTTTCTATCATTCATTGGACCAGTACCTATATGACCTTAGTGATCATGGGAGATCATATTGTACTCCATTGCATATAGATATCTTCGGATTGATTTTGGGACTAGTTTTTATTGGGGCTTGTTCCTGACTATGACAACCTATGGCATGTATATGCTTTTGTATTTCCTATTCATTTCCATGAACAAATCTTTGGTATATTTCCACATGGATCTGCAGTGTAATTCAAATTGGCAGCCATGTGCACAAAGTCATTATGGATTGTAATATTCTTATGAGCAACTAGTTCGTTCAGTTGGGTCTCCATTGCTCCACTTTTTGGAGGATCGTGTTCTTAAGCTCATATGGGCCACTTCATCGTCTTTCTCACATTACTTCCTCGATGATACTTTACCCTCAGATGAATCAATCGTAGAGGTCGTGAATGGTTTTGACAGGCCATGGGATGATATGCACCATCACTCTTATTTCCTCCCTGAACTTGCTAGAATGAAACAAGATGATTTTAGATCTATCTTGAGTGAGATAGTCGGTCACGTCATAGTTCCACTTGATACGTACGACATTTATGTTGATGGAAACATGGTGAGTATGTCTCCTACCATCACGATCGATATCTCTCGTATTCTTGGTAAGATTGAAAATGTATATATCGGTGTGAATTGTTCACCGGACGAAATTATGATCTACACCGAGCTCTTCAAAGAATTTTGCAATGTATTCACTTGGTCATATGAAGAGATGCCAAGACTCAACCCTAGAATTGTCGAACATGAGATTAAAACCTACTTGGATGCTAAACCTGTTCGACAACAACTTAGAGTCATCAATCCTAGGAAGGCCCCTGCTATCAAGGCAAAGGTGGAAAAGCTGCTTAATGATGGCTTTATCTACCTGGTTCCCTTGACTGAATGGGTATCCAATCTCATTCCTGTGAATAAGAAGCAAGGAACCATCCATGTATGCATGGATTTTCGAGACCTGAATAAGGCCCGTCCTAAAGACAACTTCCCAACACCCTTCATTGATCAAATTCTCGATGAGTGTGTGGGAGGTGAGGTTTTTTCTTTTATGGATGGATTTTTAGTATACAACCAAATTCAGATTAAGATCGATGATCAACATACGACAACATTTATTTGTCCTCGGGGTACTTTCGCATACCAGAAGATTCCTTTCGGCCCTAAAAACACCGAAGCGACCTTCCAATGAGCTATGACCTTCGCGTTTCACGATCTCAAGCATACAATAGAATCCTATCTCGATGATCTCGCTACTCACTCAAGAGAGTGGATCACTCTACCCATCTTCGGTTAGTTTTTGAAAGATGTTGGTATTATCGCATCCATTTGAACCCTCATAAATGCATATTTTGCATTAGGTCAGGTTGTCTTCTAGGATTCTTAGTCTCTGAGACTGGGATCATGGTGGATCTGTTAAAGGTTGAGGCAATACTTCGATTGCCTCCCCTGCGCACTATTCTTCAGCTTCAAGGTTTATACAGGAAAGCTAAATTTTCACATCGCTTTATAGTAAACTATGTCAATATTACTAAGGGTTTCATGGGTCTCTTGAAGAAGGACATTCCTTTTGTCTAGGATGAGTGAGCCTAGGAGTCCTTCGATGCTTTGAAGAAATCCTTGGTATTGACGCCTCTGCTGAAGCCTCCAGACTAGAGTAGAGATTACTTGCTTTATGTCGTCGTGTTCGAAGGGACGATTGGTATGGTTTTAGTTCAGGAGGATGATGAGCTTTGTGAGCACGTCGCTTACTAACTTAGTCGAAAATTAGTTGGTGTTGAACTCAAGTATTCTCATGTCGAGAATCTAGCTTTGGTTGTCGTTCATTTAGTTCCACGATTACGACACTATATATTGCTTTGCAAAACTATTGTGGTTGTCGATGTCAATCCATTTCAATATGTCCTTACTAGGCATATCATGGGGGGGGAATATAACAAATGGATTGTCATCTTGCAAGAGTTTGATCTTGATTTTACCTCGGCGAAATCCAAGAAATCACTAGTTTTTGTCGAGTTAATATCAGACTTCCCTCGATTGGATGAGGATGTTTTTCATGATGATTCATTTGCAGATGAACACATTTTCCTTGTCTCGTCACCATACCCCTGGTATGGAGATATTGCGATATATCTATAAACCTTGAAGTTTCCTCGACATCTTTCGAGAGATGACTGTTACACATGAAATTTGCACACCTAGGTACCTCGCCCTAAGTGTCGTAAAGTATCGTATAAGTGTCGCATACACCTTGACACCATGGAATAACCTATGTCACAATCCCTAGTCAATGTGGAGGAGGGATATATTACATGAAGCAAAGAAATACCAAGTACACATGAATTATTATTAATATTCATGGGAAAGAAATGGATTAAGTGTGAGAATCGAGTGCACATGAATTATTATTAATATTCATGAAAAAGAAAGTAATTAAGTGTGAGGATCTACCTCACATTTGGTTTCCTATTTTTTAGGGAAGGTGGAGGATCTCATGGATGGTTGAAATATTTCCTCCGTAAAATCCTTGAGAGATATTTCCTCCCCAAAATCCTTAAGAGATATTTTCTCCCTAAATATCTTAGAGATCCCTTTATTAGTGGATCTGATGAGAGATTCTCTCCATGGTGGTTAAGTCTCCAAATGTTATATAATGAGGGATTTCCATGGAGGAAGGGGGAATGGAGATTGAGAGTATACCAAACTTATGATCTCATGAGTGGTATGTCATTTGGAGCATCAACATTCTGCGTGTGGACTGTTTAAGCAAGGGTTTGGACAAGGGGAACTTGATGAAGCTGTTGCACTCACATCTATGGTTGTAAGTTTTCTTCATTGTTGTTCTTATGAATATAATATGCTTGGCCTATTTCTTTCAATTCTGTGTTTGATCTCACATGAATTTGTCTCTAATGGATAGATCTATTTCGAACTAATCTCAGTAGAGTAGGAAGTTGTTCGTACTTTTGTTTGTCTACAGGGATTATCGAGGAGTTCAAGATTGGAGCTCAACTCGGACCATGCAGGGACAAACATCGGTAAAAGGTACTTATTTTCTCTTTCCTCCTCACACATTAGTTTATCTAGATCTAAAAGGAAGTCAGTGTCCATGATAAGCATCTTTTGTCTTAAGAGTTAAGAGTCTAGATCTGAAGAGGAGATCTACCTGTCCGCAGGGAGATTTTCCTTCAACAATGACCGACGACGTATATGATACCAAGATAAGAACTACCTTATCATCGATGACACTTTGTCTCACTGAGGAGTAGACAATATCTTGCGTCATTGCTTGACTCACGAAGAAGCTGAGTATGTTCTTAATGACTGTCACAATGGGGCTTGTGGTGGTCATCTATCCGGGCTTGCGACAACCCATAAAATTTTGCGAGCCAATTACTTTTGGCCGTCTATTTTTAAATATTGTGTTGAAGCGGTCAAGAAGTGTCACCCCTTCCAGGTGTTCACTCGAAAGGTGCACTCACATCCAGCCCCTCTTCACTTGGTCATTACTGTCAGTCCCTTCACCAAGTAGGGGGTGGATTTTGTGGATTGCAACCCAAATTTAGCTAGGGGGCATCAACATATTATCTTGGTCATCGACTACTTTACTAAGTGGGTCGAGGCCATGCCTACAGTTGAATCTGATGGTAAGACTATTGCATTTTTCATGTTCAATCAAATTATAGACAGGTTTGGAATCCCGAGTGAGATTGTTATTGATCATGGAAGTCATTTTCACAATGAAATGATGGAAGAATTAACATCGAAACTGTGGTTTAGACATGGTCATTCTTCCCCTTACTGTCCCCGGGAAAATGGACAAGTAGAGGCTATGAACAGGTCTCTCAAGACCATTTTGCAGAAAATTGTTAGCCAAAGCAAATCCGACTGACATATCATGCTTTACCCTGCGCTTTGGGCATACCGAACCTCGGTTAAGACTTCCACCGATTTTTCTCCTTTCCAGTTAGTACACGGTGTGGAGTCGATCATGCCTATTGAATGTGAAATCTCTTCTCTTAGATTGAAAACTACGCTCCTACTTGACACTTATGATCTCGAACAATGCCTCGTGCACCTAGAGAGTCTAGATGAGTAGCGTCGAGATGCCTCTATGACTATCGAAGTGAATAAACAATGTGTCAAGGTTCAGTATGATAAGTCTGTTTTTCCTCGAAAGTATGCTGAGGGTGACTTGGTCCTCTTGTACGACCAAGCCAAAGAACCACTAGGGGTAGGCAAGTTCAAACCCATGTGGCACAGTCCCTATATCGTGCGACGTGTCTTAGAAAAAGGAGCCTACGAATTAGAAGGTTATGAAGAGAATATGTTGGTTGAGCCCATGAATTGGCTCTACTTGAAAATATACTACGCTCGAGCCCCAAGCTTGGGTGTAACTCTTTGTATACTAATGTATTTTAGTGTATATATATTTTCCTCTTTTCTTCTTCAGCTTACTTATCGAGTTTTCCCTTGGTTGGCAGATGTCAATGGAGTATTCGGTCTACTTAGGATTTGCAGACGGCGCTAGTCGTCATACACGGAACTTGGCTTCAGCCGCTTGGGTTGTTTACTCACCCGAGGGTCTACTGGTGTCTTCAAGTGGTGTTTTCCTAGGTCCATCAACGAATAATGTGGTTTAATATATTGTCGTTATAGAGATTTTACATGATGCCATTTCACATGGTATTAGTTCTTTAGAAGTTTGCCTAGACTCCTAGTTAGTATTATGTCATTTGAACGTTAGTTATTGTGTGCTAGACCCTACTCTACTCCGACGATTCCTACGGGTACGACTTTTGGAACGACATTTTGATTTTATTACTTATCATCACATACCTATAAGTTCCAACTATGTATATCATGCATACACTAATCATGTTTTAGATTGGAATTTGTCACATAACTAAATCAAAGAAAACACATTCACCAATGTACACATTATAATATAAGTAAAGTCGAAGATCATCGTTTTTATATTTCATCCCTCCAAAAACTATGGTGTTATAGTACAAAATTGGGGCTCACACCCTCAAAATACATATATAGTTGATCAATACAATAATCACGACATATACGCCTATGGCACCGAATGTGTGTCATGATAGCATAGTACGACATTTGTGAGACGCCAAAAGAGTCGTAGTGAAGCACAGGGCACACCTACCACCTATCGTTGCATCGCCTCCGACAGATCCTCTACCGGAACCATGGGAATTCTTTGCGTCAAACGAGACAGGTTGCCCTGCACATTTTGAAGCACTCTCTCTGCATCTCCTCCCGCTGGCACATCCCCCTGATGCCTCCACTGGTGTCATGGAATTTTGTCTGGTCGTTGCGGACCCACATCTGTGTAACATACATGTTTTAATTAGTACTTGACATCATCCAAAAATATTTTTGTTTCCCTCTACAAAAATACAAAAAAATGAAATATTCAAAAAACAATTGCATACCTTTGTCTCCGTAGGCAAAACCTGGTGGTAATGGCATGTCCGAATCTCCTCTGAAGTCGATCCCTGCATAAGGGTATTCCTCTAGAGCTATCACCTATCGACTCCACCAAAAGAAAAACTCATCGTTGTAGGGTGTTAGTATCCTACCACCCCCAACCACCTCATCACCTCGGTCCACCATGCCATAGCTAAATTGTGAAGTCCATGCTGAACAGTCTCAACTCTAGGGCCCAAGTCTGGAACCCGCTCAAAGAAAAAACTACATAGGATAAACGCAAACCCNAGTGAGGTGCATCAGTCGCAAATTGTGGGTCACAAGCACTCCACTGAATAGAAGATAAGTGGCCTTCATGCCTGATGCAACGAGGTCGACCCTGTGATCCGTGTCAACACTAGCACAACGATCTTGACACTTGGATTGTTGATCGCTCTGATCGGGAGTTGGCTCTCTAACTTCTCGGTCCCTACAATGCAATGAGTGGATATGTATTCCTCAATGTTCATGCCACTCCCATCTCCCCGGGATTTAAGGTTCACCACCTCACCCCGACATGACAATCCTGTCAAAAAGTATATATCCTCAACTTCAATCCTCAATCGTTGCCCATCGAGGTTGAAATTATTTGTGTTTGGATCCCAATAGTTCACCAACATTTGGAGCAGTCTCACTTGAGCCCTCGTGCCTTTGAGATCCCAAAATTTATATAGCCCACATCTTCTTAATGCCATTTGGGCCCCTGGATCTATCCCCACTGCAACATCAACCTCTTCATTCTCTCTTTCTCTCCACTCTAGCACCATCCTACAAGTTTGAAATCATTTTTTGAGTCAATAACAATTTAAAAATTCAATCCATGAACTTGTACGTGAGCTGCAAATTACACAATCATGTATAGGGTTGCATATACGCAATCTGTTTTGATAAAAGTCGCGTATAAGGCTGCATATACGCGACCCGATGAACTACAACCCGCGTGCACCCTAGTTTCTAATTTGCGCTTTGAAATACTCAAAAAATGAAACCTAATTCCAAACATTGATCCACTAGAAATGAAGAGAAAAGAAAGATGACTTACTTGGTCCAAACGGTTGTAAATTTCGTCACTTGTGGCTGCCGCCATCCACAGTTGAAACTCAGGGGAAATTTGGTCCAAAATGCACTATTTGGGTAAAAATACAAATGGTATAGTAAAATTGGTTATTTTCACTATTTATAAAAAAAAAATTACCCACTTTGCATAGTTTTTGCTAATATTTTGGCCTAATGGACTAATAAAACAATGGATGGAGTTGGTTTTGGTGGTTTTATCCAGGGATTCTTGCGGTTTGTAACACCACGTCGCATGTTCTTAAGTTTGGCAAGTATTTCCATTGTCCAACATATATGATTGGAAATCGCTCCGTTTTGCACATTTCCATTGTCCTGTAAGTGCAATTTGTATGCCTTAGGTACACACCCATTTAGTAGCGACACTAAACCTTCTTTATGCAAATAGAAGTGTCATTATTGAATGGTAGAGACTTACCAAACATGGGTTCCCTAGTTAGAACCTATGTGTCATTCGGTGCCCATGTAGAGATTTTGTCCATAGGACCAATAGTTCCTTATAGCCAATATATGACTTTGCATTCGAACCTCATTTCTCACTCATAAGCATGCTAACCTATACCTAGTGGGATTCCCTATGAGTCTGGTTTAAGATATTTTCTGACTCTCTCAAAAAGCGAAAGGATTGTAGAGTGAACTTGTCTCTTTCACACTCATAAATAGGATTTGAAAGGACGTCTATTTGGTGCAAGTTTATCCTTTTTTCAAAACCAAGTAGACTAAATTTATGAAAAAGGACATTCTTTGGAGTTAAGTTGTAATTGCATCTCATTCTCTTACTTGCAATATTGAGCCTATTTTCGGTTCTCACTTTTTCATTATAAGCCTATCACCTCAGCAGTTTGCATCATCAACCAAGAAAAGCCTTGTTTATATCCTTTACAACTTGACACCCTATACCCCAAGAGGAAACATTCCCTTGATTGTCCATATCCTGCATGCTCCTCATTGCATTGAGCATAGGTATGTTCCACTGTGGTAACTAGTTGCTTACTAGCGACACTCGTTTCCTCCTTTGTATCATAGCATTCATTTGATTGTGACAAAACAAAAAAAAGACGAACGAGAAAATAATATTATCTTATGTTGGTAGCAGTTGTGTCGCCTTTAAAAAGAACACAAACTTTTGAGTCCACTTGTCATCAAAATTTTGGGTTTAACATGACCTTAGGAAGCTGAGCTCGTTACTAAGAGTTTATTCCTCCAATTGGTTACTCTTCTTGTCCCTATGAATTGTTTGATTGGCGCCTCCTGCATCACAAAGTTTCATCAATGAGTATATGCTGCCAGAGTCATCCATATGTCTCATGCTCTTATTCAAAGGATGTTTATCAGCCTGTGTCGGTCATTTCTCAAAACACTTGACTTTGCATGTCGGCCATACCCTCAATGTGTCTCAGAGTTACATGAATTTGTAGTCCTACCGTGCACCCTGGTCCTACTTTCCTTATGGGTAGGTAACCTTGAACCCAACAGTCGATTTCTCCTCATTGGTCGTTGATTGGGAGGTTCCCTTATGTTCGACGACAAGAAATCTATTCACACATTGAGATTTGTGTAATGTCTTGGATGCCATTGGCCTTATTGGTGGTTTCCTCGCCTTTATCAACAATTTTCCTCATTGGTTGTTATTCAGAGGGTCTTTTTCATACATTACTTGCATCTGGTGCATGCGAAAGACGCACAATGTCGTTGGTTCATGAACATGTTCTTCGTCCGAGTTCCTCCAAATCATCAAGCTCCTACTTTATACCTCATGATAAATGATGAGAGATGCCTTAATTCTTTCCTTTCATCTCGTCTCCTTCCATCGACTTCATCCCATCTATTATGGAAAGCAGACCTAGAGTCCTATGAGTACCTAGAGGCTTGCAGTCATTAGTGGCAGGTTCTCTCGCCATCGACAGTTGGGAATACATTAATGTCTCTTGATCGATGGACTCTTCAAGTGTTCGATCTCAGCTCCTTTATTCGCACTTGTAAGAATTTACTCGGTGCCTTGATACCTACTTTCATTATCGCTAGGTTGTCTTTCATTTATTAACGGTATACCTTAATGATCGGTAATCAAACGAATTCTCATTGTGTTCGACCTCAACTCTTTTATTCACATAATGTAGACTTGCACCTTTGGCGGATCGTGTAGAAGATTTGAAGACATCAGTTTATAGTCACAACTTTCTTAAGTTGTTGCTATCATTCATTGGACCAGTACCTATATGACTTCAGTGATCATGGGAGATCAAATTGTACTCCATTGCATATAGATATCTTTGGATTGATTTTGAGACTAGTTTTCATTGGGCTTGTTCCTGACTGTGACAACCTATGGCATGTATCTACTTTTGTATTTCCTATTCATTGCCATGAACAACTATTTGGTATATTTCCACATGGATCTGCAGTGTAATTCAAATTGGCACCCATGTGCACAAAGTCATTATTGATTGTAATATTCTTATGAGCAACTAGTTCGTCCAGTTGGGTCTCCATTGCTCCACTTCTGAGAGGATCATGTTCTTAAGCTCGTATGGGGCACTTCATCGTCTTTCTCACATGAATGCCTCTATAATACTTTACCCTTGGATGAAGCAATCGTAGAGGTCGTGAATAGTTTTGACATGCCATGGGATGATATGCACCATCGCTCTTATTTCGTCCCTGAACTTGCTAGAATCGAACAAGATGATTTTAGATCTATCTTGAGTGAGATAGTCGGTCACGCCGTAGTTCCACTTGATACGTACGACATTTATGCCGAAGAAAACATGGTGAGTATGTCTCCTACCATCATGATCGATATCTGTCGTATTCCTGGTAAGATTGAAAATGTATATATCGGTGTGAATTGTTCACCAGACGAAATTATGATCTACACCGAGCTTTGAAAATAATTTTTCGATGTATTCGCTTGGTCATATGATGAGATGCCAAGAATCGACCCTAGAATTGTCGAACATGAGATTAAAACCTACCCAGATGCTAAACATGTTCGACAACTACTTAGAGTTGTCAATCCTAGGAAGGCCCCTGCTATCAAGGAAAAGGTGGAAAAATTGCTTAATGTTGGCTTTATCTACCCGGTTCCCTTGGCTGAATGGGTACCTAATCTTGTTCCTGTGAATAAGAAGCAAGGAACCATTCGTTTATGCATGGATTTTCGAGACCTGAATACGGCTTGTCCTAAAGACAACTTCCCAACACCCTTCAATGATCAGATTCTTGATGAGTGTGTGGGAAGCGAGTTTTTTTCTTTTATGGATGGATTTTCAGGATACAACCAAATTCAGATTAAGCTCGAGGATCAACATAAGACAACATTTATTTGTCCTTGGGGTACTTTCGCATACTGGAAGATTCCTTTTGGCCTTAAAAACATCGAAGCGACCTTCCAACGAGCTATGACCTTCACGTTTCACGATCTCAAGCATATAGTCGAATCCTATCTCGATGATCTCGCCGCTCACTCCCGCAAGAGAATGGATCACTCTACCCACCTTCGGCTAGTTTTTGAAAGATGTTTGTATTACCGCATCCATTTGAACCCTCATAAATGCATATTTTTCATTAGGTCAGGTCGTCTTCTGGGATTCTTGGTCTCTGAGACTGGGATCATGGTGGATATATTAAAGTTTGAGGCAATACTTCGACTGCCTCCCCTGTGCACTATTCGTCAGCTTCGAGGTTTATAGGGGAAAGCTAAATTTTCACATCGGTTTATAGTAAACTATGTCAATATTACTAAGGGTTTTATGCGTCTCTTGAAGAAGGACATCCCTTTTGTCTAGGATGAGCAAGCCCAGAAGTCCTTCGATGCTCTGAAGAAAGCCTTGGTATTGACGCCTCTGCTGAAGCCTCCAGACTAGAGTAGAGGTTACTTGCTTTATGTCGTCGCATTCGAAGGGACGATTGGTATGGTTTTAGTTCAGGAGGATGATGAGCTCTGTGAGCACGTCATTTACTATCTTAGTCAAAAATTAGTCGGTGTTGAACTCAAGTATTCTCATGTCGAGAAGCTAGCTTTGGCTGTCATTCATGAAGTTCCACGATTACGACACTATATATTGCTTTGAAAAACTATTGTGGTTGTCGATGTCAATCCATTTCAATACGTCCTTACTAAGCGTATCATAGGGAGGAAATATAACAAATGGGTTGTCATATTGCAAGAGTTTGATCTTTATTTTGCCTCGGCGAAATCCAAGAAATCACTAGTTTTTGTGGAGTTAATATCAGACTTCCCTCGATTGGATGAGGATGTTATTCATGTTGATTCATATGCGGATGAACACATTTTCCTTGTCTCGTCGTCATACCCCTGGTATGGAGATATTGCGATATATCTACAAACCTTGAAGTTCCCCCCTCGACATCTTTCGAGAGATGACCGACGACGTATATGATACCAAGATAAGAACTACCTTATCATCGATGACACTTTGTTTCGCTGAGGAGTCGACAATATCTTGTGTCATTGCTTGACTCATGAAGAAGCTGAGTATGTTCTTAATGACTGTCATAGTGGGGCTTGTGGTGGCCATCTATCCGATCTTGCGACAACCCATAAAATTTTATGAGCCGGTTACTTTTGGCCGTCTAGTTTTAAAGATTGTGTTGAAGTGGTCAAGAAGTGTCACCCCTGCCAGGTGTTCACTCGAAAGGTGTGCTCACATACAACCCCTCTTCACTTGGTCATTACTGTCAGTCCCTTCACCAAGTGCGGGGTGGATTTTGTGGATTGCAACCCAACTTCGACTAGGGGGCATCAACATATTATCGTGGTCATCGACTACTTTACTAAGTGGGTCGAGGCCATGCCTACAGTTGAATCCGATGGTAAGACTGTTGCATTTTTCATGTTCAATCAAATTATAGACAGGTTTGGAATCTCGAGTGAGATTGTTATTGATCATGGAAGTCATTTTCATAATGAAATGATGGAAGAATTAGCATCGAAACTGGGGTTTATACATGGTCATTCTTCCCCTTACTACCCCCAGGAAAATGGACAAGTAGAGGCTATGAACAAGTCTCTCAAGACCATTTCGCAGAAAATTGTTAGCCAAAGCAAATCTGACTGACATATCATGCTTTACCCTGCGCTTTGGGCATACCGAACCTCGGCTAAGACTTCCACCGATTTTTCTCCTTTCCAGTTAGTACACGGTGTGGAGTCAATCCTGCCTATTGAATGCGAAATCCCTTTTCTTAGATTGGAAACTATGCTCCTACTTGAAACTTCTGATCTCGAACAACGCCTCGTGCACCTAGAGAGTCTAGATGAGTAGCGTCGAGATGCCTCTACGACTATCGAAGCAAATAAACGACGTGTCAATGTCCAGTATGATAAGTTTGTTTGTCCTTGACAGTATGTTGAGGGTGACTTGGTCCTCTTGTACGACCAAGCCAAAGAACCACTGGGGGTAGGCAAGTTCAAACCCATGTGGCATAGTCCTTATATCGTGCGACGTGTCTTAGAAAAAGAAGCCTATGAATTAGAATATTATGAATGGAATATGTTGGTTGAGCCCATGAATGGGCTCTACTTGAAAATATACTACACTTGAGCCCTAAGATTGGGATTAACTCTTTGTATACTAATGTATTTTAGTGTATATATATTTTCCTCTTTTCTTCTTCAGCTTGCTTATCGAGTTTTCCCTTGGTTGGCAGAGGTTTTGATTTTATTACTTATCATCACATACCTAGAAGTTCCTACTATGTATCTGATGCATACGCTAATTATGTTTTAGATTGGAATTTGTCACATAACTAAATCAAAGAAAACACATTCACCAATGTACACATTATAATATACGTAAAGTCGAAGATCATCGTTTTTATATTTCATCCCTCCAAAAAATATGGTGTTATGGTACAAAATTGGGGCTCACACCCTCAAAATATATATACGGCCGATCAATACAATAGTCAGGACATCTACACCTGTGGCACCAGATGTGTGTCATGATAGCATAGTACGATGTTTGTGAGACGTCGAAAGAGTCGCACCTAAGCACGCGGCACACCTACCACCTGTCGCTGCATCGCCTCCGACAGATCCTCTACCTGAACCATGGGAATTCTTTGCGTCAAACGAGACATGTTGCCCTGCACATTTTGAAGCACGCTCTATGTGTCTCCTCCCACTGGCTCATCCCCCCGATGCCTCCACCGGTGTTGTGGAAGTCTATCTGGCCATCGCGGACCCACATTTGCGTAACATACATGTTTTAATTAGTACTTGACATCATCCAAAAATATTTTTGTTTCCCTCTACAAAAATACAAAAAAATGAAATATTCAAAAAACTTTTGCATACCTTTGTCTCCGTAGGCGAAACCTGGTGGTAATGTCATGTCCGGATCTCCTCTGAAGTTGATCCCTGCATAAGGATAGTCCTCCAAAGCTACCACCTGTCGACTCCACCAAAAGAAAAACTTGTCATTGTAGGGTGTTGGTATCCTACCACCCCCAACCGCCTCATCACCTCGGTCCACCATGCCATGGCTAGATTGCAAAGTCCATGCTGAACAATCTCAACTCTAGGGCCCAACTATGGAACCCGCTCAAAGAAAAAACTACATAGGATAAACGCGAACCCGAAGTTCCTCCTCCTACCCTGTTTGCAGTCTATCAGCTGGCTTTTCATGTTAGCCAGCGGTGAGGTGCATCAGTCGTAAACGGTGGGTCGCAAGCACTCAACTGAATAGAACATAAGTGGCCTTCATGCTTGATGCAACCAGACCGACCCTGTGATCCATGTCAACACTAGCACAACGGTCTTGACACTTGGATTGTTGATCGCTCTGATCGGGAGTTGGCTCCCTAACTTCTCGGTCCCTGCAATGCAATGAGTGGCTATGTAGTCCTTTATGTTCATGCCACTCTCATATCCCTGAGCTTTGAGGTTCACCACCTCACCCCGACATGACAATCCTTTCAAAAATTATATGTCCTCAACTTCAATCCTCAATGGTTGCCCATCGAGGTTGAAGGCCTTTGTATCTGGATCCCAATAGTTCACCAACATTTGGAGAAGTCTCACTTGATCCCTCATGCCTTTGAGATCCCAAAATTTATATAGCCCACATCTTCTTAATGCCATTTGGGCCCCTGGATCTGTCCCCACTGCAACATCAACCTCTTCATGCTCTCTTTCTCTCCACTTTAGCACCATCCTACAAGTTTGAAATCATTTTTTGAGTCAATAACATTTTAAAAATTCAATCCATGAACTTGTATGTGAGATGCAACTTACACAGTCGTGTATAGGGCTAGATATACGTAGTCTATTTTGAGAACAGTCGCGTATAAGGTTGCATATACGCGACCTGATGAACTACAACCCGTGTACACCCTAGTTTCTAATTTGCGCTTTGAAATACTCAAAAAAGGAAACCTAATTCCAAATACTGATCCACTAGAAATGAAGAGAAAGGAAAGATGACTTACTTGGTCCAAACGGTTTTCAATTCTGTCACTCATGGCTGCCGCAATCCACAATTGAAACTCAGGGGCAATTTGGTCCAAAATGCACTATTTGGGTAAAAATACAAATGGTATAGTAAAATTGGTTATTTTCACTATTTATAAAAAAACTTTACCCACTTTGCATAGTTTTTGCTAATATTTTGGCCTAATGGACTAATAAAACAATGGATGGAGTTGGTTTTGGTGGTTTTATCCAGGGATTCTTGCTGTTTGTAACACCACATCGCCCATTCTTAACTTTGGTAGGTATTTCCATTGCCCAACATATATGATCGAAAATCACTTCGTTTTGCACATTTCCATTGTCCTATAAGTGCAATTCATATGCCTTAGGTACAAACCCATTTAGTAGCGACACTAAACCTTCTTTCTGCAAATAGAAGTGTCGTTATTGAATGGTAGAGGCTTACCATGCATGGGTGCCCTAGTTAGAACCAATGTGCCATTCGGTGCCCATGTAGAGATTTTGTCCATAGGACCAATAGTCCCTTATAGCTAACATATGACTTTGCGTTTGAACCTCATTTCTCACTCATAAGCATGCTAACCTATACCTAGTGGGATTCCCAACGAGTCTGCTTTAAGATCTTTGCTGACTCTCTCAAAAAGTGAAAGGATTGTCGAGTGAACTTGTCTCTTTCACACTCATAAATAGGATTTGAAAGGACGTCTATTTGGTGCAAGTTTATCCCTTTTTCAAAACCAAGTAGACTAAATTTACGAAAAAGGGCATTATTTGGCGTTAAGTTGTAATTGCATCTCATTCTCTTGCTTGCAATATTGAGCCTATTTTTGGTTCTCGCTTTTGCATTATAAGCCTATCACCTCAGATGTTTGCATCATCAACCAAGCAGAGCCTTGTTTATATCCTTTACAACTTGACACCCTATACCCCAAGAGGAAACATTCCCCCGAGTGTCCATATCCTGCATGCACCTCATTGCATTGAGCATAGGTATGTTCCACCATTGGAACTAGTTGCTTACTAGCGACACTCGTTTCCTCCTTTGTATCATAGCATTCATTTGACTACGAGAAAACAAAAAAAAGACAGGCGAGAAAAGAATATTATCTTATGTTGGTAGCAGTTGTGTCGCCTTTGAAAAGAACACAAGCTTTTGAGTCCACTTGTCATCAAAATTTTGGGTTTAGCATGACCTTAGTGTTAGGATATTTAGACACTTAGGAGTTAGTTAAGATCTACTTGGTCTAATATGTCATTAGGTAAAAGTGTGTTTCTTTAGTATGCATTAGTATGCATTTGTAGTTAGGCAATCCGACGGTCACGATATGTTCCTGACATAGAGTGATCCGACGGTTCATACTCTCCTCAATCTTAACGGCCATTGATCCGTGGCTTAACACCCAATTGGTCCATGATCTCTATTTAAAGAGCATGGAGGGTCATTTGCCGATG
>JASDQU010371816.1:28578-40107 GCA_032191745.1 Picea mariana | reverse complement strand
CCACTTTGACTACTTTGACCTTTTGGGGCTTCTAGATGACATATGAGGGTCCTCCAACTTCGTAAGGCCATAACTCTCAAACCGTGAGGAGTTATGTGACGTTCCACATACCACCAGAAATGGAATGACATGTACTATCCATATAGAATAGTATTACCTGAAAATATATAAAAACTCATACCATTATCCATCAAACAAACTTGGGTCCATTAGCCAAACTTAGGTTATCCAACTTCTCATGGCCATAACTCTCTAACCATGAGGATTTATGTGATGTTCCACATACCACCGGAAATGGCATGACAAGCACTATCTATCTAGGATAGTTTCACTGAAAAAATTCATTGGTTTTCATCTCATTATTCCACAAATAAGCATGGGTTCTATAACCATACTTCTAAGATAACTCAATCTGCAAAGCGTCTTTTCGTGAGGGCTTTCACCATAAGGGGACCACTTCGGAGTTCATCCATTTATACTTATTATCAACCATGAAAAGACAATAACGAGTCATCTTTACATCAAACAATTTTGGGTCCATTACCCAACCATTGTACTACGGGGATTTCTTCAAGGGTTGACATCAATGACAACCAACCTTAATCAACACTCCAGACGTGTCCTTCGCAAAGGAATGTCTTGTTATTTGCGTTAGGAGCTCTAGATCCCTGTGGCTCTAAGGTTATCAAGTTTGACATCATAGCTGTGAAGCCTCGCTTTCCTTACCACATGGCATCCAAATCCAAGTGGATTACTCAAAGTATACCATTAAATGTATTTTTATTGATGAAGGCGCCGCAACATGCATGATATCCTTAACTTGTTGGAAAGCCATTGGCTCTTTAACCCTCTCTCAACTAACTGTTTTTTACGGTCATTCCTTCCACCTTCACGGTATTCTTCCTACCTTCCCTGTCCAGTTAGGTGGGAAGACGACGGAGGTGGATGTCGAGGTGGTTGATGCACCCCTTGACTATAACTTGTTACTAGGACGCAACTGGACTTATGCTATGACTGAAGTTGCATCGTCTGCCTTCCGTACTCCATGCTTTCCTCATGATGGGAAGATCATGATGATCGACCAGTTTTCGTTTGAATACGCTAGCCCCAATGCATCGGTTGGTTCGTCGATCCTCGTGATGGACAATTATCAACTGACAACTGAGAATATTACTGTCTAAATGTATTCATCACTTATGGGTACCTTTGATTTTGTGGCGCCGATTAATCATATATATGCCATATCCAATCGGTTTGCATCATCAATGAGGTTCGTTCCTTTCCGCACTTTGTATTTTAACGATCCTTGGACCCTAACTTCCTCGACTGCGTCTTTTGAAGGTCAGTCACATATTAGAATGGCTATGCCACTGTCGGCAACAAACATAGCGTATCAAGTTGTTCTTGACTCTTTTGTCCACCTAGATCATGTTGCCTCAAAAAAGGATGAGGAGGATCATGTTCTTAAGCTAGTATGGGCCACTTCATCATCTTTCTCACATGACTACCTCGATGATACTTTACCCTCGGATCAAGCAATCGTAGAGGTCGTGAATAGTTTTGGCAGGCCATGGGATGATATGCACCATCGCTCTTATTTCCTCCCTGAACTTGCTAGAATCGAAAAAGATGATTTTAGATCTATCTTGAGTGAGATAGTCGGTCACATCGTAGTTCCACTTGATACGTACGACATTTATGCCAAAGGAAACATAGTGAGTATGTCTCCTACCATCATGATCGATATCTCTCGTATTCCTGGTAAGATTGAAAATGTATATATCGGTGTGAATTGTTCATCGGACGAAATTATGATCTACGTCGAGCTCTTCAAAGAATTTTGTGATGTATTTGCTTGGCGATATGAAGAGATGCCAAGAATAAACCCTAAAATTGTCAAACATGAGATTAAAACCTACCCGGATGCTAAACCTGTTCGACAACGAATTAGAGTTGTCAATCCTAGGAAGACCCCTGCTATCAAGGCAAAGGTGGAAAAACTGCTTAATGATGGCTTTATCAACCCGATTCCCTTGACTGAATGCGTATCCAATCTCATTCCTGTGAATAAGAAGCAAGGAACCATCTGTGTATGCATGGATTTTCGAGACTTGAATAAGGCTCGTCCTAAAGACAACTTCCCAACACCCTTCATTGATCAGATTCTCAATGAGTGTGTGGGAAGCGAGGTTTTTTATTTTATGGATGGATTTTCAAGATACAACAAAATTCATATTAAGCCCGAGGATCAACATAAGACGACATTTATTTTTCCTTGGGGTACTTTCGCATACCGGAAGATTCATTTCGGCCTTAAAAACACCAAAGCTACCTTCCAATGAGCTATGACCTTCACGTTTCACGATCTCAAGCATATAGTCGAATCCTATATCGATGATCTCGCTGGTCACTACCGCAAGAGAGTGGATCACTCTACCCATCTTCGGCTAGTTTTTGAAAGATGTTGGTATTATCGCATCCATTTGAACCCTCATAAATGCATATTTTGCATTAGGTCAGGTCGTCTTCTAGGATTCTTAGTCTCTGAGATTGGGATCATGGTGGATCTATTAAAGGTTGAGGCAATACTTTGTTTACCTCCCCTGCGCATTATTCGTCAGCTTCAAGGTTTATAGGGGAAAGCTAAATTTTCACATTGGTTTATAGTAAACTATGCCAATATTACTAAGGGTTTCATGTGTCTCTTGAAGAAGTACATTCCTTTTGTCTGGGATGAGCGAGCCCAAGAGTCCTTCGATGCTCTGAAGAAAGCCTTGGTATTGACGCCTTTGTTGAAGCCTCCAAACTAGAGTAGAGATTACTTGCTTTATGTCACCGCGTTCGAAGGGACGATTGGTATGGTTTTAGTTCAGGAGGATGATGAGCTCTGTGAGCACGTCGTTTACTATCTTAGTCAAAAATTAGTCAGTGTTGAACTCAAGTATTCTCATGTCGAGAAGCTAGCTTTGGTTGTCATTCATGCAGTTCCACGATTACGACACTATATATTGTTTTGCAAAAATACAGTGGTTGTCGATGTCAATCCATTTCAATACGTCCTTACTAGGCGTACCATAGGGGGAAAATATAACAAATGGATTTTCATATTGCAAGAGTTTGATCTTGATTTTGCCTCGGAAAAATCCAAGAAATCACTAGTTTTTGTCGTGTTAATATCAGACTTCCCTCGATTGGATGAGGATGTTATTCATGTTGATTAATTTGCAGATGAACACATTTTCCTTGTCTCGTCCTCATACCCCTGGTATGGAGATTTTGCAATCTATCTACAAACCTTGAAGCTCCCTTGACATATTTCGAGAGATGACCAACGACGTATATGATACCAAGATAAGAACTACCTTATCGTCGATGACACTTTGTCTTGCTGAGGAGTAGACAATATCTTGTGTCATTGCTTGACTCACGAAGAAGTTGAGTATGTTCTTAATGACTGTCACAGTGGGGCTTGTGGTGGTCATCTATCCGGGCTTGCGACAACCCATAAAATTTTGCGAGCCGGTTACTTTTGGCCATCTATTTTTAAAGATTGTGTTGAAGCGGTCAAGAAGTGTCACCCCTGCCAGGTGTTCACTCGAAAGGTGTGCTCACATTCAACCCCTATTCACTTGGTCATTACCGTCAGTCTCTTCACCAAGTGGGGGGTGGATTTTGTGGATTTCAACCCATCTTCGTCTAGGGGGCATCAACATATTATCGTGGTCGTCGACTACTTTACTAACTGCGTCGAGGCCATGCCTACGGGTGAATCCGATGGTAATACTGTTGCATTTTTCATGTTCAATCAAATTATAGACAGGTTTGGAATACCGAGTGAGATTGTTATTGATCATGGAAGTCATTTTCATAATGAACTGATGGAATAATTAGCATCGAAACTGGGGTTTAGACATGGTCATTCTTCACCTTACTACCCCTAGGAAAATGGACAAGTAGAGGCTATGAAAAAGTCTCTCAAGACCATTTTGAAGAAAATTGTTAGCCAAAGAAAATCCGACTGACATATCATGCTTTACCTTGCGCTTTGGGCATACTGAACCTCAGTTAAGACTTCCACCGATTTTTCTCCTTTCCCGTTAGTACACGGTGTGGAGTGGATCCTACCTATTGAATGCGAAATCCCTTCTCTTAGATTGGAAACTACGCTCCTACTTGACACTTCTGATCTCGAACAACGCCTTGTGCACCTAGAGAGTCTAGATGAGTAGTGTCGAGATGCTTCTACGACTATCGAAGCGAATAAACGACGTGTCAAGGGCCAGTATGATAAGTCTGTTTGTCCTTGACAGTATGTTGAGGGCGACTTGGTCCTCTTGTACAACCAAGCCAAAGAACCACTCAGGGTAGGCAAGTTCAAACCCATGTGGCACAGTCCCTATATCGTGCGACGTGTCTTAGAAAAAGGAGCCTACGAATTAGAAGATTATGAAGGGAATATGATGGTTGAGCCCATGAATGGGCTCTACTTGAAAATATACTACGCTTGAGCCCCAATCTTGGGCGTAACTCTTTGTATACAAATGTATTTTAGTGTATATATCTTTTCCACTTTTCTTCTTCAGCTTGCTTATCGATTTTTCCCTTGGTTGGCAGATGTCAATGAAGTCTTCGGTCTACTTAGGATTTGTAGACGACGCTAGTCGTCATACACGAAACTTGGCTTCCACCGCTTGGGTTGTTTACTCACCCGAGGGTCTACTGGTGTCTTCAAGTGGCGTTTGCCTAGGTCCATCGACGAATAATGTGGTCGAATATATCGTCGTTATAGAGCTTTTACACGATGTCATTTGACATGGTATTAGTTCTTTAGAAGTTCGCCTGGACTCCTAGTTAGTATTATGTCAGTTGAACGATAGTTATTGTGTGCGAGACTTTACTCTACTCCGACGATTCCTACGGGTACGACTTTTGGAACGACATTTTGATTTTATTACTTATCATCAAATACCTATAAGTTCTAACTATGTCTCTGATGCATACGCTAATTATGTTTTAGATAGGAATTTGTCACATAACTAAATCAAAGAAAACACATTCACCAATGTACACATTATAATATAAGTAAAGTCGAAGATCACCGTTTTTATATTTCATCCCTCCAAAAAATATGGTGTTATAGTACAAAATTAGGGCTCACCCCCCCAAAATACATATACGTCTGATCAATACAATAATCATGACATCTACGCCTGTGGCACCAGATGTGTGTCATGATAGCATAGTACGACATTTGTGAGACGCCAAAAGAGTCGCACCCAAGCATGGGGCACACCTACAAACTGTCATTGCATCACCTCCGACAGATCCTCTACCTAAACCATGGGAATTCTTTGTGTCAAACGAGACAGGTTGTCCTGCACATTTTGAAGCACTCTCTTTGTGTCTCCTCCCGCTGGCTCATCCCCCCGATGCCTCCACTAGTGTCGTGGAAGTCTGTATGGTCGTCGCAGACCCACATCTGCGTAATATACATGTTTTAATTGGTACTTGACATCATCCAAAAATATTTTTGTTTCCCTCTACAAAAATACAAAAAAATGAAATATTCAAAAAACTTTTGCATACCTATGTCTCCGTAGGTGAAACTCGGTGGTAATGGCATGTCTGAATATCTTCTGAAGTCGATCCCTTCATAAGGGTAGTCCTCCAGAGCTATCACCTGTCGACTCCACCAGAAGAAAAATTCATCGTTGTAGGGTGTTGGTATCCTACCACCCCCAACCACCTCATCACCTTGGTCCACCATGCCATGGCCAAATTGCGAAGTCCATGCTGAACAATCTCAACTCTAGGGCCCAAGTCTGGAACCCGCTCGAAGAAAAAACTACATAGGATAAACGTGAACACGAAGTTCCTCTTCCTACCCTGTTTGCAGTCCGTCAGCTGGCTTTTCATGTTGGCCAGCAGTGAGGTGAATTAGCCGTAAATTGTGAGTCGCAAGCACTCCACTGAATAGAACATAAGTGGCCTTCATGCCTAATGCAACGAGGCCGACCCTATGATCCATGTCAACACTAGCACAACGATCCTAACACTTGGATTGTTGATTGCTCTGATTGGGAGTTTTCTCCCTAACTTCTCGGTCCCTGCAATGCAATCAGTGGCTATGAGTGGCTATGTAGCACCATCCTGCAAGTTTGAAATCATTTTTTGAGTCAATAACAATTTAAAAATTCAATCCATGAACTTGTACGTGAGCTGCAAATTACACAATCGTGTATAGGGTTGCATATACACAGTCTGTTTTGATAAAAGTTGCGTATAAGGCTGCATATACGTGACCCGATGAACTACAACCCGCGTAGTACTAGTTTCTAATTTGCGCTTTGAAATACTAAAAAAAGGAAACCTAATTCCAAATATTGATGCACTAGAAATGAAGAGAAAGGAAAGATGACTTACTTGGTCCAGACGGTTGTCAATTCCGTCACTTGTGGCTGCCGCAATCCATAGTTGAAACTCAGAGGCAATTTGGTCCAAAATGCACTATTTGGGTAAAAATACAAATGGTATAGTAAAATTGGTTATTTTCACTATTTATTAAAAAAAATTACCCACTTTGCATAGTTTTTGCTAATATTTTGGCCTAATGGACTAATAAAAGAATGGATGGAGTTGGTTTTGGTGGTTTTATCCAGGGATTCTTGCGGTTTGTAACACCACGTCGCACGTTCTTAAATTTGGCAGGTATTTCCGCTGTCCAACATATATGATCGGAAATCACTCCGTTTTGCACATTTCCATTGTCCTATAAGTAGAATTTGTATGCCTTAGGTACAAACCCATTTAGTAGCGACACTGAACCTTCTTTCTGCAAATAGAAGTGTCGTTATTGAATGGTAGAGACTTACCAAATATGGGTTCCCTAGTTAGAACCTATGTGCCATTCGGTGCCCATGCAGAGATTTTTTCCATAGGACCAATAGTCCCTTATAGCTAATATATGACTTTGTGTTTAAACCTTATTTATCACTCATAAGCATGCTGACCTATACCTAGTGGGATTCCCAACGAGTCTGGTTTAAGATTTTTTCTGACTCTCTCAAAAAGAAAAAGGATTGTCGAGTGAACTTGCCTCTTTCAAACTCATAAATAGGATTTGAAAGGAACTCTATTTGGTGCAACTTTATCCCTTTTTCAAAACCAAGTAGACTAAATTTGCGAAAAAGGACATTCTTTGGCATTAAGTTGTAATTGCATCTCATTCTCTTGCTTGCAATATTGAGCCTATTTTCGGTTCTAGCTTTTGCATTATAAGACTATCACCTCAGCAGTTTGCATCATCAACCAAGCAGAGCCTTGTTTATATCCTTTACAACTTGACACCCTATACCCCAAGAGGAAACATTCCCCCGAGTCTCCATATTCTGCATGAACCTCATTGCATTGAGCATAGGTATGTTCCACCGTTGGAACTAGTTTCTTACTAGCGACACTCGGTTCCTACTTTGTATCATAGCATTCATTTGACTATGAAAAAACAAAAAAAATACAGGCGAGAAAAGAATATTATCTTATGTTGGCAGCAGTTGTGTCGCCTTTGAAAAGAACACAAACTTTTGAGTTCACTTGTCATAAAAATTTTGGGTTTAGCATGACCTTAGGAAGCTGAGCTTGTTACTAAGAGTTTAGTCCTCCAATTGGTTACTCTTCTCGTCCCTATGAAGAGTTTGATTGGTGCCTCCTGCATCACAAAGTTTCATCAATGAGTCTATGATGCTAGAGTCATCCATATGTCTCATGCTCAGGTTTTATCAATGAGTCTATGCTGCCATAGTCATCCATATGTCTCATGCTCTTGTTCAAAGGATGTTTATCAGCCTGTGTCATCCATTTCTCAAAACTCTTGACTTTGCATGTCGGTCATACCATCAGTGTGTCTCAGAGTTACATGAAGTTGTAGTCCTACCATGCACCCTAGTCCTACTTTCCTTATGGGTGGGTAACATTGAACCCAACAGTCGATTTCTCCTCATTGATCGCTGACTGGGAGGTTCCCTTATGTTCGACAACAAGAAATATATTCACACATTGATATTTGTGCAATGTCCTGGATGCCATTGGCCTTATTGGTGGTTTCCTCACCTTTGTCAACAATTTTCCTCATTGGTTGTTATTCAGAGGGTCTTTTGTGCATTACTTGCATCTGGTGCATGCGAAAGACGCACAAGGTTGTTGGTTCATGAATATGTTCTTCGTCCGAGTTCCTCCAAATCATCAATCTCCTACTTTATACCTCGTGATAAATGATGAGAGATGCCTTAATGATTTCCTTTCAGCGGGTCTCCTTCCATCGACTTCATCCCATATATTATGGAAACGAGACCTAGAGTCCTATGAGTACCTAGAGGCTTGCATTCATTAGTGGCAGGTTCTCTCACCATCGATAGTTGGGAATACATTAATGTCTCTTGATCGATGGATTTTTCAAGTGTTCGACCTCAACTCCTTTATTCGCACTCGTAAGAATGTTCTCGGTGCCTTGATACCTACTTTCATTATCGCTAGGTTGTCTCATGTTTGTTAACGGTATACCTTAATGATCGGTAATCAAACGAATTCTCACTGTGTTTGACCTCAACTCTTTTATTCACATAATGTAGACTTGCACCTTTGGCAGATCGTGTAGAAGACTTGAAGACATCATTTTATAGTCACAACTTTCCTAAGTTGTTGCTATCATTCATTGGACCAGTACCTATATGACTTCAGTGATCATGGGAGATCAGATTGTACTCCATTGCATATAGATATCTTTGGATTGATTTTGGGACTAGTTTTCATCGAGCTTGTTCCTGACTATGACAACCTATGGCATGTATTTGCTTTTCATTGCCATGAACAACTGTTTGGTATATTTCCACACGGATTTGCAGTGTAATTCAAATTGGCACCCATGTGCACAAAGTCATTATGAATTGTAATATTCTTATGAGCAACTAGTTCGTCCAGTTGGGTCTCCATTGCTCCACTTTTGGGAGGATCGTGTTCTTAAGCTCATATGGGCCACTTCATCGTCTTTCTCGCATTACTGCCTCGATGATACTTTACCCTCGGATGAAGCAATCGTAGAGGTCATGAATGGTTTTGATAGGCCATGGGATGATATGCGCCATCACTCTTATTTCCTCCCTGAACTTGCTAGAATGAAACAAGATGATTTTAGATCTATCTTGAGTGAGATAGTCGGTCACGTTGTAGTTCCACTTGATACGTACGACATTTATGCCGAAGGAAACATGGTGAGTATGTCTCCTACCATCACGATCGATATCTCTCATATTCTTGGTAAGATTGAAAATGTATATATTGGTGTGAACTGTTCACTGGACGAAATTATGATCTACACTGAGCTCTTCAAAGAATTTTGCAATGTATTCGCTTGGTCATATCAAGGGATGCCAAGACTCAACCCTAGAATTGTCGAAAATGAGATTAAAACCTACCTGGATGCTAAACCTGTTCGACAATGACTTAGAGTTGTCAATCCTAGGAAGGCCCCTGCCATCAAGACAAAGGTGGAAAAGTTGCTTAATGATGGCTTTATCTACCTGGTTCCCTTGACTGAATGGGTATCCAATCTGATTCCTGTGAATAAGAAGCAAGGAACTATCCGTGTATGCATGGATTTTCAAGACCTGAATAAGGCCCGTCCTAAAGACAACTTCCCAACACCCTTCATTGATCAGATTCTCGATGAGTGTGTGGGAGGCAAGGTTTTTTCTTTTATGGATGGATTTTCAGTATACAACCAAATTCAGATTAAGATCGAGGATCAACATACAACAACATTTATTTTTCCTTGGGGTACTTTCGCATACCGGACGATTCCTTTCGGCCCTAAAAACACCGAAGCGGCCTTCCAATGAGCTATGACCTTCGCGTTTCATGATCTCAAGCATACAGTCGAATCCTATCTCGATGATCTCGCTGCTCACTCAAGAGAGTGGATCAATCCACCCATCTTCGATTAGTTTTTGAAAGATGTTGGTATTACCGCATCCATTTGAACCCTCATAAATGCATATTTTGCATTAGGTCAGGTTGTCTTCTAGGATTCTTAGTCTCTGAGACTGGGATCATGGTGGATCTGTTAAAGGTTGAGGCAATACTTTGATTGCCTCCCCTGCGCACTATTCGTCAGCTTCAAGATTTATACGGGAAAGCTAAATTGTCACATCGCTTTATAGTAAACTATGTCAATATTACTAAGGGTTTCATGGGTCTCTTGAAGAAGGACATTCCTTTTGTCTAGGATGAGCGAGCCCAGGAGTCCTTTGATGCTCTGAAGAAAGCCTTGGTATTGACACCTCTGTTGAAGCCTCCAGACTAGAGTAGAGATTACTTGCTTTATGTCGTCGCGTCCGAAGGGACGATTGGTATGGTTTTAGTTCAGGAGGATGATGAGCTCTGTGAGCACGTCGCTTACTATCTTAGTCGAAAATTAGTCGGTGTTGAACTCAAGTATTCTCATGTCGAGAAGCTAGCTTTGGATGTCGTTCATGCAATTCCACGATTACAACACTATATATTTCTTTGCAAAACTATTGTGGTTGTCGATGTCAATCCATTTCAATACGTCCTTACTAGGCGTATCATGGGGGGGAAATATAACAAATGGAATGTCATATTGCAAGAGTTTGATCTTGATTTTGCCTCGGCGAAATCCAAGAAATCACTAGTTTTTGTCGAGTTAATATCAAACTTCCCTCGATTGGATGAGGATGTTATTCATGTTGATTCATTTGCGGATTAACACATTTTCCTTGTCTCATCACCATACCCATCATATGGAGATATTGCGATCTATCTACAAACCTTGAAGTTTCCTCGACATCTTTCGAGAGATGACCAACGACGTATATGGTACCAAGATAAGAACTACCTTATCTTCGATGACACTTTGTCTCGCTGAGGAGTAGACAATATCTTGTATCATTACTTGACTCACGAAGAAGATGAGTATGTTCTTAATGACTGTCACAGTGGGGCTTGTGGTGGTCATCTATCCGGGCTTGCGACAACCCATAAAATTTTGCGAGCCGATTACTTTTGGCCGTCTATTTTTAAAGATTGTGTTGAAGCAGTCAAGAAGTGTCACCCCTGCCAGGTGTTCACTAGAAAGGTGTGCTCACATCCATCCCTTCTTCACTTGGTCATTACTGTCGGTCCCTTCACCAAGTAGGGGGTGGATTTTGTGGATTGCAACCCAAATTTAGCTAGGGGGCATCAACATATTATCGTGGTCATCAACTACTTTACTAAGTGGGTCGAGGCCATGCCTATAGTTTAATCCAATGGTAAGACTGTTGCATTTTTCATGTTCAATCAAGTTATAGACAGGTTTGGAATCCCGAGTGAGATTGTTATTGATCATGGAAGTCATTTTCACAATGAAATGATGGAAGAATTAACATCGAAACTGTGGTTTAGACATGGTCATTCTTCCCCTTACTGTCCCCGGGAAAATGGACAAGTAGAGGCTATGAACAGGTCTCTCAAGACCAT